>OZ026612.1:44925031-44967531 GCA_964020975.1 Hermodice carunculata | reverse complement strand
ATGGAGTATCTCTTCCATGTTTCCACTGAAGCACATTGCATGGGGTTCGTGTTCCTTCTCTGTTGACATTTGCAAACTATCCATGCAATGAAACGTTGCTTCACTCATGGCTTCATTGCAACAGCAAAACACAACTGGTAGTTGGCCTTTTAATTTGTAGCTCAAACTTAATCCTGCTTCAAGTGTGTTTCTCTACATCATCATTGTTTAGCATCTAATTAGCGTCTAATTATTCCAAGCAGCAGCCTATTTTACTATCCTACCTATACATCAGAACAGGGTCTCTAAGGTTGGGACTTGGGTTTTGTGATTGGCAGTGATTCACATATCTACTTAATCCTTGGCTTAACATTTGATCAAAACTCCCGGGTTTAATCAGTCTGCGTTATTGGCTATCATGTGGACCTTGTATTTAACATTTCCATTTTATTGAATAGTAAGCTTGATCCAGTATTGTGTTTTTAAATCTGGATCAAATTAAGATTAAGCCATAATCCTGATATGTTAACTATACGTTTTGTGCTATAGCCATATTTACAAAGGTTCGTGTACACTAGAATCGTTAGTATGCTATTGGACGCAGGATTAAGTAGTTTGAGATCAAACAAGTTGATACTAGTTTTGATCCTGAATTTGGTAGAAGATCAAAATTCTGTGCGAACATGGTAGCTGAGAAAATGATTCAAAAGATAAAGTGTAGCAATCCCATGGGCGCTCTCACGTGGTTCTTACAATAAATACCTATACATGTTTCCACACTGACTCATTTTATTTTGATTTTCTCTACTGTGCATATGTTTGGTCATATAACTTACAATCCTGAACCATATGATGCAAGAAAAAAACCGGGGGGGGGGGGGTGAAAAGGGTAGTCCAAAAACATTAAATTAGACTCTTTACATTGGTCCTTTTGTATGATAATTGGACCATTCTATCATGCCAAAAATGTCTCTGACTTTGTTTTCATTTAAATGTCCTGCAAGCCAAACATCATTGAGAAGTTAAGCAACCTCCTATTTCAGACATTCTGGCACTTCCAAGAACTTATGAAAGCTACATTTTCCCATCTGTAAAAATATACCGTAGCCAATGATGCTGGGTAGATGGATTACTTAGCCCTCACATATCATTAGAGTAGCCAAAAGAGGATTCGAAGCAAGAAAATCAATTGACCATCATTCTGATGTATGACTTGTTTCTTAAATAACTCTTTGAAGGAATATAGCTTGCATCCACACGTTGGTTCCATTACTCAAAGTATCCAAAGAATACCCCCACTGTCTTGTTTTATACCTATGAACTGAGTATCCTGAGCACTGGCACACACAGCTGAGGGAATTATCTCATCCAGCTCCATGTCAAACCCTTTCTACTGGTTATGAAACATGGGCAGTATTGACGACCACCGCACGGAAAAATTTTAAGAACAAATGATATGCTCCACCTGGGCATAGTTGCAGTATTCACTAATTACACTGAGTCACATGTCATCATTTCCTTTACACCATCACTACACACCTTCCTTCCTCATCGTCCAAGGTTTGGCCAACTAAGAATTAAATGATTCTTTAAATTGACACTTTGATTCAAGTCCTTCTTTTCCCGTGCAGTGTTTCTTTGCTCAGTGTTCAAGATGTTAAATTTAGTTGTATTTTCGGCTTTATTGCTATCATGATTTGAGTGAGTGCTTCATTGTTGTTTTAGATAGCTCTTCAGTTGGTGAAAATGTTGGGTTAGAAATTCAAATAGTACGATATCCCTTCTTAACATGCTGCACATTATCTGCACCAGTATTATCCTTTAGATCAAAAAGAGTATTTACTACCCTTTCTCTTTCCAATTGCAATAATGTAATCTGCTATTTAGTCTCCAGTGCCAGCCACTGATATCAAGCTTTCTTTTGAAGTTGTATTGACTTATAGTGGAGTCTTGATGTATTGTAACCCCAATGTACCACTCTGCTCTATAAATGGCATTGTTGCATGAATCAGTGAAGTTTGCAAACTATTAATGGCCGCCAATTTGCAGTAAATCTAACTACGTTTGGAATAAAAAGTTTACGCTTCTACGAACGAAAGTTACACATTAATTTGCTTCCAGACAATCAAGAAACAAGGAGGGATACCCTTTATCAGGACTAACTTGCCAACTACTGCAATGAGGTAACAGATAACGGCAATATATACATGATGCATTCCCTTTCTCTTTGTAAACTGTAGTTTAATATTCAGTAACGAGTCATTGTGCCACTGACTATCCAGTATCCTGTTGAAAAACCGCTCAGCCATTCTATTGGCAATAAAGATATGTCATCGTTTCAATATTGTAATCAGTATTTACATTGCGAAGGAATTTCTTAATTTTGCAATGCTGCTTTTTATGCTCATTTAAGTAGAGAAGAAAGTACAACTAATTTTTCTCTTTAGTCTTTTCATTTTATGTACGATGTTAATACTTCAGGCAGGGAATCGTAAAACAAATTTGATCTGTAAAGGCGAGATTTGTTTGCCAAAATGTCTGTGAACATTCTGGAAAAATGAATGACATTTGGCTTTTCCTGTGGTTTATGATTGTTAATATCATCAGCAAAGAGTTCCAGGCCAAGGGAATTATAGAGATGTTGAATGTTTGCTAAACCAGTGTAAGAAACGTTGCACATAAAGGCTGTTTAGTTGCACGTGGGACTGTTTTTACTGTATCGTTGCGCTTAGTCTTTGACTTTTCATAATTTTTAGTCTCGAATCGAGCAACGCTATATTTGGCGCAGTACTGAACCCATACGATCCTACCCGTACAGCAGGAGGGTCTACCGGGGGAGAAGGAGCGCTGATTGGATGTGGTGGATCACCATTAGGATTTGGTGGGGACATTGGCGGAAGCATTCGACATCCAGCTGCTATGTGTGGAATATGTGGACTAAGGCCTAGTGAAGGTCGCTTGAGGTATGGATATTAGCCAAGGTTAGGGAAGGGTTCCACAGTTCTGGCAACAAATCGCATGATAAACTGGTGCAGCTTCTTGCAATGGGCTACATTAAAGCACAGTGGATGAAGTACCAGCAACATAACTTTGGACAGTGTTTATTTTTTATATCTCTATTGGTTAAACTCTTAAAACATTTTGTATCAAATGTCATTTTCGAAAACTTCAAATACTCTGGCTTTTGATTAATGTTTCCAATAACTTCTACTCATCGAAGGCAGGACTTCTTTACCACCCTCCTTATAAGGTCTTAAACGTAGAATTGAAATAGAAAAAAATAGGTATGAGAATACTTTTGATTGCTTTGACGTAATGTCGAAATGTAAGTCATATGAGTAGATTGGCGTATGTGCTCAAACATAAGCAAACGACACGTCACAGCACGGCCAAATGAACAATTTCGCTTCAAGGATCGTCCTATTTTACTTCCAGCACCAAATCCAGGGATGTCCCAATCAACGGCCAAACTGCAAGTATGTTCAAGAAGCGTTTTTGATGGCATGCAAAATGTTCGCGTTCACATGACATATGTAAATTCATCCAGTCCGTGATTATTCTGTCACTCCTTGCACACGGTAAAGAATACAATCAGTCTCCAAAAGCAGCCCCTGCCCTGTTGTCTTTGTCATTGACAACAGCATACTTCTGCGGCTAGCACGGAGACAACACAGATGCACTGTGACCTATGGATGAAGGTCTTGATTAGTTGCATGCAATCGATGCAACAGTAACTTTATACCACCAAGCGCAACGTGCAAGTTCCAACTCAAACGGTTGAGTTCCTAAGCAGAAATGCCCTTCAATAAATCTGTCCTAGGATCTGAAGAATTAAATAAGGCTAATACAAAGAAATTTCAAATCGTGTGCAATATCAAAATTCCAGCTAAATCAATTCACAATTTTTCAAGTGCATAGCATCATATATCTTATGTTCACCCATGTGTAGTCTTAATTTAGCCTTCTAAGAGAACAATAATCGCGTACAGGACACAGTTATGGTACAGGTAGCTTGGCATTGCCATTCAAAATTTAAATTCACGTAAGTGGCCCTTTACCCTTCCCGAGAAGGTCAGTTTCGGTGACGTAGCGAAATTCAGCTTAGACGTTATGGGTGACCATCACCGCGTGAAATACTGAAATTCTAGCTCAAACGGCTCTTGAAATGTTATCCTAAAATGAAAGCAGACTTAGAGTCGTAACTTTTATATCTTTCTGTCCAGTTTATGCTTCGGACGTTACAGGCAATGTCATAATGCGATTTCTTCTTGTATCGTGTTTATTTATTTGGTGTTTAATCCATCATTTTGCCCATTGCTTACAGTACGAGCAGTAAAAGGGCCGATGGCTCGTGACGTGGATGCTTTGGTCACTGCAATGAGAGCACTCTGTGTCTCCTACATGCACAGGGTGGACCCGAACACACCGCCAATCCCTTTCAACAATGACGTAAGTGCTGTACGAATGACAGCAGCTTTAACGATAAAGCCAATTTAGTAAAGCCATTGCTTAAGCTGTCATTGCTTAATGCTGCTGGATTAAACAACAGGTCTCGGACAGTCCTGTGCTCAGATTTCCATTTGCACTCACCATTGACTTGCATAGTTATCAATAGGAGTACATGCATTAACCGACAGGTACACAAAATGAAAAAAAAATGTTAAAAATCAGGATCCAGAGTATCACTACCTAATGAACAACTTTGCCTTACCCTTCAACAAGCTACATTTACAACAAACATAATGAACAATATGAATGACGTTTTTGGAGAAATCAAGAATAGCGAAATACACAAATATTCCTATAAAATATACACAACGCCACCTGTTGAGCAAATTAAGGTCTCGGGGGTCCCGGAGGTGTCCCTATGCGAAGCAACTGGTCAAATGGTTTTGGAGAATATATACATTTTTTTTATTTTGCCAAAGTAATGAACAAAAAAGTCATAAAAATTCTAACATTCAGGGTAGTGATCATTTAAACAAATTTGGTGGAAACTCACCCAAGGGACACCTCCACCATGTTTAAAGTGAAGGTGGCTGACGGTTGTGGAGAAGGAAAAGATGCGAATTTTCAATTGCAATCCACATTGACTTACATAGTAATCAATAGGAATACATGCTTTTGCCGAGAGGTACCTGAATTGAAAAAGTTCGTTTAAAATCAGGAATCGAGGGTGTTGCCACTTGGTAAACAACTTTGTTTACCCCTCCCATAAGTTACGTTTTAACCAAGTCTCAGCGCAAAATAAGTGACGTTTTGGGAGAAGTTGACAACAGGAAAAACAGAAAAATTGCACAATTTTTATTTTTAAATCACATCACAGCGCCACCTGTTGAACAAATTCAGATCTGGTTGTCGCTCGAAGTGTCCATATACAATTACGAAGCAATTGGCCAAACGGTTTTGGAAAGTATTTTTTAAAAGTAAATTGCTGGCGAATTGACGCAGGATAACGGACGGATACCTATCAGATAAACGCGACTAACTGACAGTAAGGTAAGCTTAAAATGACATCCATCCTTGCTTCAGTAACTATGAAAAATATTAGCACATTGAAATGCAACATTTCGTGTAAGTTCTGTATATTTGGACATACACTCCTTCCACAGTTGCCGTAAAAATCTGTCAAAAGTAGAGAAGGGCAAGTCTATGGCAATCTTCGACATATTCGAGCCTGATTGAAACAAACTTGATTATGCTGTATAATACGCTCTGCTTCATAAAGAACATTTTCAGTTTCAGCACTGGCTTACACAAGAAGTCAGTGAATTAAAATGTTCCTCGGCCCTTCCACAGTTGCCGTAAAAATCTGTCAAAAGTAGAGAAGGGCAAGTCTATAGCAATCTTCGACATATTCGAGCCTGATTGAAACAAACTTGATCATACTGTTTAATACGCTCTGCTTCATAAAGAACATTTTCAGTGTCAGCACTGGGTTTACACAAGAAGTCAGTGTATTAAAACGTTCCTCAGCCATACCGTCTAAAAGTACAATGGACCATACAAACATTACGCTGTAGCACCAAGAGTTCTTACTGCTTACCCCTCATAAGAGACATCTAATAGAATACCACGATATTCTTAACCTTTTTACGAAGCACATGTAGCCATAGAACACAACAAAATGCCTGTTTTTTGTTTCTACAGCTAACTGCCCCAACTTCCGTTATTTTTTCGGGGGTTTGGTCGTACCTTCGCCGCCACATTTTAACCCGAGGCGCTCAGATTTATGACTGCAAGACCTTGTTGACAGCTTGGCAATTTAAAGTGAACTTTCTTCAGTATAGTGAGCCAATACTAACGAAATGTACTTTATACTAAGTAGGTGACATTGACCTAAATGTTTGACTCCATGACTTGCATGCAAAAGAACACATTTTGTTCATTACTTTGACATTGAGGATCAAAATAAGGTATATAAGGTAAGATATTTTCAACCGTTTATGTATCAGAAAACTGTGCTGGTACATTTTCAAAATGGAAACATCAATCGTGGTGGTGAAACGACAGCGGGGAAATGTCTTTTCCTTGGTTGATTCTTGCAAAGTATGGGGACATCTGATATGGCAATAGCGACATTGAATAGCACAATGTTTTATCCGTGAATAACATTTGCATGTTGATAACGCATGTACGTCGTTCAAAGCCCACACAGCTATAAAACTCGAAGTTTTGTTTAGTTTAGAATTATAATCGGTGTATATGATTATAATACCATCATGTAGATGCTGGTTTTACCTTCACATCGCACAAATGAACCCCCATCTCATATATTCAAATGAAATTTTGAAAATGAATACATCTGACCTGCCATTTGTATTTTCTGAAAGGAATACGAAAGTACAAAGCCACTGAAGATTGGCTACTATACATATGATGGTTATATCAGGGCAGTGCCAGCCTGTCAAAGAGCCGTCATGGTGGCGAAGGAGGGGCTAGAAAGGCGGGGACATGAGGTATGTGACACGTGTGGCATCCATCATTCAATTACTTTGGGTCCTGCGAGGTCGTAGATTATGTCAGAAAGCGTTTCAAACGATATATATATATATATATATAATCCTGCACAGTATTTACAAAAACGCTCACATGCGGGCGTCATTTGGAACTTTCAGCTTCATGCTTAAATGTTGTCAGAAAGACGATCACCTTTTCAAGTCATAAAGATAACAAAGAGCATTATTTACAAATAAATGTCTATGATTAGAAAACTTCTTTGAGAAATAAGGACTGAAACTGAGCTTGTCTGATGTAAAAACGCCCAATGTACCGTTGTTTGGTTTCTTCATAACGATGTGGCTCGAATAAATAGCAATTGGGCATTCAATGTATCATGAAATCTATTTTCAGTTGGTACCCTGGCAGCCACGGAAGCAAGGGGACGTCCTTCACATGGCTTTCAGGGCTTATAATGGAGCTGGAAAAGAGATAGGCGTGGTCCAAGACATGTGAGAAAGGAATGACACTCATTTTGACACTATGCTTTGTAGTGTATGAAAATACACAGAGCCGATTAGTTCTAATATATAACATGTTTATTGATTTCGGGACAGCAGTTTAAGTAACGTCCAGCTGGGCAAACTGACTTCACTTGCAGGCCAAACGTCAGATATATGCAGCCATAATAGTCCTATGTATTCAGTTGAAGGGATGCTTTGCAGAATCTCTCTGATTAAAGGTGTAACTCAAATTTCAACATTGTTGTATAAACAAGCGTTTCCGTCGAAATGCGTTTTTCATATCATTTTTCACAACTTGTAAAATATTCAAGATAAATTGACTGATTTTAAGCTACTGTGATATCAATACATGTATTTGCAAACAAATATAGGGGTTTTTCACACAGGTCTGTGGGTTTTTTTTGCAAAGGTGATGGAAAAAATAAGAAAGTATCATCCAAATGGAAAGTTTGCGGAACTTTACATTTTATGTGCGCGTAGAAAAGAACATATCATTTTGTACAAAACCCGTGATGCACTTCGGTCTTCAGTGGCATATTTACTTAATTAGTTTGGTTTAATTACAATCAGAAACTTAGTTTTAGAGATATACCCATATATGCAAAATGGTAATTTTGATGCAGACATCTTTTAACTCTTATCGAGATCTGCAGGTATGTTCATTTCACTGATTTCCATGTTAACAGTAAATGTATTGATTCATTTTTTCCGCCTGTATGAGGACTTGAGCATGCGAATTTGCACCTGTAACAATATATATATATATATATATATATATATATATATATATATATATATATATATATATATATATATATATATATATATATATATATATATATATATATATATAAATGTGAAAATGGACAGAAATTACCCAAATCGGTTGAACATTACTTAAACAGGTTAATGTTGCATGACGCACCTTTTAAAAAGTATTTATTATCCTTGAAACAAAGTATTTGCATAAATTTAACTGGCCTTTCTTTGACTTGAAATATTTTTGTAGAACAACTTTGGTGTTGTCAGCACATACTTTCATTGAAACTAGTTTTAAGGTGTCCTCGTTTGTATTTTGTTTGTTCCACACAAGAGAGTGCGCTTTGATGAAGCCACTTTCCACTTGTATATAAGAGGCAGTGTTCACGGTTTTACCGGTGCATGTGCTTTTGACCTGTTTCAAGCTAACTGGGTCGCCATATTTAGATTTGTTGTACTTTAATTTTGTACAAATAGTGCGTCTTGGATAACAATTGTCCACCGAACTGTTGAAACTCTGATGCGCTTTTCGTAACAATCTTTGTCGGCCTCCGAGCAAATGATGCATACAAAAGGGTATGCCCGCGTCGTATTCGTATATTGTTCACGTATATTTTGTATTTCATCAGGGTGGATGAGCCTCACGACATGGCAATATCGTGGTTTACTACATATGGGTCCTACTCTCAATTAAGAAGAAAAATTGTCACTTCGATTATAAATCTTATGGTAGGTCTTCTTTGGATTTCTCATAAAGCATAAAAAGAATTGAAGTCCAAGGGGCCTATACTAAATCTTGTGCACATCTTGTCTAGCTGTACTTAGTGCCAACAAAGAATGCTTAAGCTTATAGAAGATAATATATAGGTAATGGTCGAATGGTTCTAATAGATTTAAAAGAAGGGTCTTTATTTTTTTAACAAGCAGTTTCGAGCCGTGTATGAAAAGATTGAGATGAAAAAATGGATACATTACACACTTGTCACTCAGACTGCAGTATCACGCTGGATTGGTCTAATAATTTTTAAGAGGAAAAATGTATATGCTGATACGTCAACGTTAGATACGTCCGTATATACATGTACGCAAAATTGTTACATTGCAGAATCCAAGGAAAGCCCGATTCATCAGTGCATTTGCAGAAACTCGGTGTGTATTTAATCAACTAGATAAACCGATTTCATGTGTTTACATGTATTTACTTTTATTTTTTAGCGCAGCTTGTCAGTCAGCTGAGCGATAGAATGGTGTCGTCCGTCGTCCGTCTGTCCAAAATCCACCCTTTGGTTTTCAACTCTGCTGACCACTGGTTGCAGAGCTGATGCAATCACTCATGTTTGTCCGTCCGTAAACTTTTGTGTCCACAGTTTTCAAGATAGCCCCACATAACTTTCAGGATTTATTAGTGTATGTAAAGCTTGTTCGAGGTCGATATTGGTGGCGAAACCTACAGCATTCTGTAATATATAGCTCAAAATATGAAAATCTTGTGACCACTCAAGTAACCTTAATGTAGGTGATACCTGTGGTGCCACCTCTAATTTGACGGAAATTGTGATACAAAATGTGTTGAAATATATCAAATTCACCATCTCGACAAGTAATTGATTTAGAGAAGCCAAATTTATTGCATTAATATAAAACATATCCAATGCTAACATGTTAAGTACCATCAGTGACCTTGACCTATTATTGCTAGGCTACTAGACCTATAAAGGCAAAAGAGGTGAAATTGTAATGACACGGTGTAGTTTGGACATCGATGGCAAAGAGAATTGAGTGTCTCCAGATCAAAATTTCACTTTTATTTGTACACAAAACTCTACTTGGTAACCTACCTTTTGGGTCACGGTCACCCAATGATTATGGAGTTTGGCGCTTTGAAAAGTTGATATATTTCTTTAGTAACTCAAAATGTTATTACCCAATTGAACAAACATGCCATGTATGGAAAGCTGGATACGGGGCCCACGCTATGAACATAACATTTATTAATACGAGGTAAAAGTTAAGGTCAAATAACCAGATAGAATATATATGGGTCACAATCTGAAAATTTTGTGAATGTTCTGTATGCCACAGTTTTTTAGTAAGGCCCATATTACTTTCAGGATTTATCAAGTGTACCAAAATCTAAGTTGACCTGCATGTTGTTAGTGCTGGATACAATATTATGTAATATATGGGTAAGATGTGACAGTCTTGCGACCAGTGCAGCATTCTTAATTTTTATGGATATTTCTGAAATTTAGTGGGATTGTGGAGGAGGTTAAAATCTCGGCTACTTATAATATCAGTGGCTGCACCTGTACTTTGACGGAAATTATGAATTAAAATGTCTTGAAACATAAAATTCCATGAGCATCCCGTTTTATTCAAAAACTATCAGCCAGATCCACTTGAGATGTACCTTGGGTGTTTGTCTTTTTCAAACGGACAAACTACATTAATTTTCGGGTTTTTAAATTGTGTGTGCGTGTTCATTGTGTGGTAAAACTTTGAAAAATCTCCAACTAGACCGCGAAACCAGTAGTGTCGCAATCGGGCAGGGACATTTCTGGGGCTGCTGGCCTGTCATTTGTTAAACAGGCGGTGCTGCATTTGTTTCTACTTTTCAGAGTTCTTGTTTGATAATTTTTTTTTGCTTCTCCGCAAAAACCCGTTTGTTATGATTATGATGAAACTTCGGAGAAATGAACCTTATATAAGATTTCAATCAAGTTGTTCACTATGTAGGCTAACTGTATTTTTTCTGATTGTAACGAATTTTAGTTCCGAGTACTTATCGTTATTGTATACATTACTGTTGATGTTTATGCAAGTCATTGGTAATTGACTCTTTCGATTTCTTCTCCAAAAGCGTGAGCCACATTCACTACATGTATACATACCCTGGGTGTTTCTCCACTGAGTTTCTTCAAATGGTTGACTGAGTTGTTTTTATATTTTTGAAAGTTTTGTTTATTTGGGTCTAGAATCTTAAAAAGTTTCTCCCAAACTGCTTGGCCAATTGCCTCCTTCTCGCAAAGGGACAATTTTGGTGACCTAATACCTGAATTTGTTTAACAGGTAGTGGCTACGTTTTTTTGGGGGGGGGGGGGGAGGGGGTTATTTTTTTATTTATTTATTTATTTTTTTTTTTTAAATTTTTTGTTTGTTTGTTTTGTTTTCTGAAAAGATATATTTTTCACTACTTTGACTTCTTCTACGAATCTGCATCTTGAATTCTCTTCAAATTGGCCGAGAATCTACATGGACTCGATATCCACTAATTGTGTTCACTGCATGGAACTGCTGGCATTTCACGAATTATCAGTGTATTGGCTATAAAAAGATGATTTTGGTATAATATACGAAGGTTTAAGGACAACTTGAGTAGGTGCATCCATGTCACAGTCTTCCTGTTTCTTTTAATTTTTAAAAGTAAAACATGTATAATTCTGACGTTTCCTATTTATGCTAATATGTGTGTTCCCTGCCCCTCCCCCCCCCCCGGCGCGCGCGCGCGCCCGTGTGTGTACATGGAGGTGTATGCAGGATGATCATAGGTCCATGGTCCCATCATCCCGCCGATCATGTATTTAAGAATAATAATCCATAAGAGTATTAGTAAGCTAATGAGAGTAAACGCTTGATGAAATTGCCATTTACCATTAAAATAATATTGGCAGCTTCGGTGGTCTGACGTGTATCATTGTGTTGATATATAGGTCGGGTGCAGACTGGTGGAGGCTGATAACGGACATAGAGGTAGACCCGTTAAAAATCTAAGTTAACTCTCTTTGATAAGAGTAAAATAAAATTTAACTATCCAACGCTACATTTGTCAACACAAGATATTGTAACGCCATTGTAAAGGTCAGTTCGTTATCAACGCTCAATTGACAAAACAATGTTTAGAATACCCAAATATACGTCCATACATTCAACAAACATCTTCATGTGTTTGACTGAGGAAAGGTTTTAGCACCATGTGATATAAGTTGTTGTATTTTTAAAATATGAGCACATAATTTCACTGCAGGCAATATTTTCAGTTTTAAACACACATTAAACAGATATCAGGTAACAATTTTACTTTTTGATTCATAAATGGTACTGAACTGCCATTGAAGTAAGTTGTTTGAGATTCCAAAAATGGGCAGCACTAATGGCCAATATTAAACAGTATTGTATTTACAGATATGAAATTCTTGACGTGTCATTAAAGGCATACAGAGACGAGCTGATGCAAGATTGGGACCAGAACCAGCTTGATGCCGTCATATGCCCAGCCTTTGCCTATCCAGCCACCAAACTGGGTCATGCCGAGGAAATTTTTAGTGAGTATCCGTCATCAATTTTTGTGCCATGCACGTCTGTGTTATGAAAAAAACCAACATATTGTCATGCCAATTTTAAATATGTTTCGAAAAGGTATGGATATGTGTTTATAAAAGTTAATATTCCCATAGTTTTACTGAAAAAAATATCTGTTCGGAAACGTTCCCCTTCAAAGCTGAAATTTGTGTCAGACGAAATAAATGGTCCATCTACGGTGTGTGTTTGGGAGGTTTAGCTTTCACACCTAAACGGTGCTGCAACAACGACTCGTCAAAAGAAGCAAAATCGCTCATTTCGGCTCAGTCTCCAAAAGACACACATATGTAAAATGCCGTCCACTTTACTATTTTAGTTAGATTCCATGTTTATAGAAAAAACTTTTGCTGAGAAACAAAAATGAAAGATGAACGCGCCCAACCCGTGCCAAGGAGAGCGATTGACTGAGTGTCATTCTCACCAAAAAAGGTTGATGCACACTCACGCTGGTTCAACTGGCAGCTGAGATCTCAGGTCCAATTTGTCCGGCTGGTTAGCAATTTTGTAGGTACATTTGGGCGGTCTTTATACCTGTAGCCTTTCCCACTTCCAATCACACTGAACTCAGCAACTCTTGTCAGGCACCAAGGAAACCTCTGTTTGAAACGATCATCACTCTCTGCCCATACGTCCATGTTAACTTTTCCACTGTTTATTTCTGAGGTCGTAGAGTAAACTTTGAACAGGCCAAGCCAAGAAAGCATTTGAGTGGCTGGGTACTTTGGACTGTTCCTTAGAACTTGACCAAAATGGTTCTTAAGACTCAATGTTTTGTGACCAGCGACATGTGATAAACATTGCAGGCCGTTGGCTGTAGTTATGACGAATGCCGTCGTGATATATTTCATATTATAGGGTCAGATACATACCTTGCTCACTTCAACGTCGCTAACTTTCCTGCTGGAGTGGTACCTGTCACAAAGGTAACGGAAGCAGATGTTCAAAAGCTGATGCAAGATGTTCCGAAGGGTGACGATCTGTACAATTTCGGCCGCAAAGTAAGTTTTCGGTAATGTGCGTGCAAACTCAAGCTGTCTTAAATTATATAAATTGGTCCTGTCAGACAGCGGAAATTATTTTCGAAAGATTACCCCCCAAATTAATACAAACTTAATATGAAATGGAAGCATTTGGCCAAAAGAGACCTCCATTTAGAAAACTTCTTATTTCACAGTGATAATACGAACAGATCAGGTGATTTTGTTCTGTTGATATTTAAATTCCACGGCATACTCGCGTTACGGGTTTTTGCCAAGGCATAAGCGCTTTGGGTGATGTCCTTCCAAGATCCAGGAATGGCAGTGACAAAAAATAGAGAACTCACATTAATGGAATTGCAATTTCAGTCAAGTTTCCTCTGATTTTCTACGGTAAAATACAGGTTCTTACTCACCCTAAACTCATACAAACCCGAAAGTATTTGCATCCAAAAAGCTTTTTTTTATGAACCTGAAAATGTTTAAAAGAAAAACACGTATGGGTGATGTACTTGGACAAATCACATTCTTGTGACAAAATATTAGGCAAATGAATATTCATCTTCCTTGGGCATTATTCTTCCCAAGCATGGACAAAATGAATGCGTTCGGTCTTGTAACAAAATATTAGGCAAATGAATATTCATCTTCCTCGGGCATTATTCTTCCCAAGCATGGACAAAATGAATGCGTTCGGTTGAAGACATATAGTCTGTTTAAAGTTCTTACAGTTTGAAAATATTTGAAATAATATATTGTGCATATACTTATCTGTGATGTCCATTTTAATTTTAATTTTACATCCACTTCATTTGATATATGCAGCCCAGATGTCTATATTGAGCACTTTCCTGCCCTGAAACTACAAAATATGAAAGCAAAAAATATATAAGATCCTTTATGGTCAGTACATACTTTGCAGGGCAAACTAGCCTTGTTAGGGCCTTCCGAATAGCTTTAATATGTACTACAAGTGTCTAAACACTTATTTGCTAAAACAGACATGCGGTGTCAGATATATGGAATAGCCTGCTTTTATAGTTTATTCAAAGCGTTATCAAGCCGATTTCTTTAATCTGATGATCTAATTTTAAACAAATTGAGTGCAACTGTCAAAGAAAAACCTGTTCATACTCGATATCTGGATTTAAACAGCTGTCTTTTTCCCTCATGGGGTGCCGAGGAAGGTTGCTACCTCGTGGTGTTAGTGAGCAAGAGTTAAAAGCCAGGGTTCCTCATATCTTTATTGTTATACACAGGATGCTGTAGGATCCGAGGGACTTCCAGTTGGCGTTCAATGTGCAACAAGGACATTTGAAGAAGAAAAGTGCCTGAGAGTTATGAAAGAGATTGAGCTTGGATTGAAAATTATACAACAATGACTACCAGCTTTCCTCGAAGTTTTGTTGCATCAAGGCCGTCCCAATCCTGTCTTATGTCCAGACGGTCGCTATGTTTAATTGTTTGACGCAAACGGAACCACCCAAGCTGTGATAACGAAGATCATGGTTGCGGACTTCGCCGGGGGTAGAGGGAACTAAACTACCTGCTGAGACGTCAGCCCGCAGACCACAAGCTTGGTTTGTCGGTGAAGAAAAGTTAAAGTATAAAGATACAAACTTTGGGCTCAATATACATCGAAAGCATAAAAACTTCTTCACATCAAGCCAAACATTTGTATACTCAAAGGCCATAAAAACCCTTTCCAACTGCATAATAAGGAGTGCCAAATCTGATGAAATGCTCATATTGACATGGTTATTTCTCAAGTTCTTACGGTCTGTTTTTTTCACTGGATAACTCGGAATGCCAAATCCGGGGAAGTGATAAAATTGACATGGTTTTTTCTCCCTTTTTTTACGGTCCGCTTTTATTCGAAGACTGACTGAGATATCGATCGTTCCACCATTGAGAGAGTTCCACAAAAGGGATAAAGTTGTGAGTCCATAAGTCTGCTTGTATGAACTAGATCGCGTTATGTTGTTGCTGATGATTGTGCCAACTGATTGGTCAGCAATCTGATACTTCTGTAGTTTTAACCGATGTAATTGGCGGGAACAGTGATACTAGCTCTGTTAAAAGGGAAAGTTAGCGAAAATCCCATGTCATTCCCTTCTGTTATGATAATGGGCGCGGGAACATGGCATTGGTGATGTAAGTCTTTTTTAAAATAGTTGTTGCCCAACTGTTGAGGGTTTCATTTTCTCAATTTGTATTCAATGCGAAATAAAATTCGACAAATAAAACATAGAAATAAAGGACGTGTAGCGCTGCCCGAATCTGACCAAAGGTCCGTATGAGACTCACATTCACATCCTTATTTCCCATCCCAGAAATATCATGAAGGGGCAAGTTAAGAGAATAATGCCACAAGGAACCACGTTAGGATAATAATAATAATAATAATAATAATAATAATAATAATAATAATAATAATAATAATAATAATAATAATAATAATAATAATTATTATTATTATTATTATTATTATTATTATTATTATTATTATTATTAGTCGAAACTATCCCTTTACATCGGGGGCACTACTGGTCAGGAGCAAACCCACGGGTCCTCCATTGTACATATATACACAATCTTCAGAAGAATTACAATTTTGGTTACAAATTAAGGATTCCCTACTAAAACGCCATGCTTCAACTAAAAACCTTTTACATATGTCATCAAATAGAAATCCTACTTCATCGCCAAAACTAAAACCATCGACACGAAGAAGAAAGTTTAGATACGGGTTTTTGGTCTTTAGTCTTTACATACAGTTAATATTGGTGAGGACAATAAACATGAAAAAATCGACCCCCCTCCCCTTCAAGTTCTCCCTCGCCAAGTATTTTATGAAAAGTGAATGAGGTGAATTGTTATAACACTTTTGTTAAGAAAATAGTCTTTGCGATAATGCAATCTATACTTTCTACACAATTTAATCGTGCGGAATTGCGTCTGATTTGGTGGCTGTTCTCGTCAAGCATCGCTACTTTCTGTCACAGTTTGACCACCCGGGTCTGTGAAGCTACGGAGGGGAGCTTCCACACCAACTTCGATTTCAAACATTGACTTGCAGCAGGGAAAGTCAGTGTGCTCCTGGCTTATTGGATTAAAAAGGGGACGCAAACGGGAAACTGTAACCAGTTGTCCAGCGTGAACTCATCCACCAACCTATGTTGGAAGGAGCCACGGGCTACGACAAAGCCGGTCTTTGCAGATGCTCCTGGGACTGAGTCTGTGCCCAGCACTGATCACGCTGTACCTACCACGGAAGATGACCAAAGCTGGTATTTGGGAAGTTTACACTGGTTGGGAATGCTTGTCAAAAATCTCTGTGCGAAAAATCCTGTAAAGGTGACTGGTTGAAGTTATGGTTTCTGAGTACTGCCAGATTATAGCCTTTAATAAGGTGACAGGCCATTTATTCTTTCAGTGATTTGCTGTCTTGTGTGCACTTCATGACTCTTGTCTACGTTTAGTGGCGTCTACCCTGTTTTTGTCGCCCAGCACTTTATTTTCGGTTTGTTTTTGTTTTGTTTTTTTGTTTTTTCAATACAAAATGTTTAAACCAAGAAAGCAGGTCATCTTACACCGTTACGCTGCAGGCTAAGACAAGCAAAACAGTAGCACCTCCCGCTGTGTGGTTTATGTGTATGCAAGCTGTGGTCAAGTTTTTGTATACTCCCCCATCTGTTGAAGTTGCAGCATGCTACAGAAGTCATTATCAATCCATTTGGTCATGCACCGACCTTACAGATGCTGTTCGATGCGATTCTTCACCTTCACCCATGCCAGGCCTTGTTATAAATCCCTAAATAGAATAAAACCAAAACCCTGCTGCATGTGGGCTTTTGCTATGCAGCTGGTTTTGCCGATATTGCTTACTGGCAACCGTGCAAAATGGCCTGCCGTAAACTTCAACCAGTCACTTATATAGGAATCTTCCCACAACTTTTGAAAAGCATCCCTTACCTTTCTTAACTTCCCAAGCTTCAACTATGCTGATCTTCGGTGGTAGCTGAGGCATGGTAAGTGCTGAGCACAGACTCAGTCCCAGTTGCCACTTGCAGCGGCAAAGACTGGCTTTGTCATGGCCAGGTCCTAGCTCCGTCCAGTAAGGCTGAATTTCTGTGCCCTTCTCCCTTCCTACTCTTACAGCTTCCTCCTCATCCATAGTAAGTTCCTCTTCAAAAAATGAACAGCTAAAACTGAGAAGGAGCTCATTTTCTGCGTCACTACCACTCATCTTTTCTCATTTTCCATAAATCACATCTATTCCCTTTCGCGAAGTCAAGACCCAGAGCCTGCTTCATAGTCAAAAAGGCATGAACTTGTCAACTTCGGGCCTGCCATAAGCAACAATTTTTTTTAGCAAAATAAAGTTATTTTTCTGTGGAAATATGGCAAATGTTCTTCACAAACATGCTATAACACTCCAAGTCCTTCACTTTGAACAAAAAATAAATCTTTCAATGTTTGAGACCTTTAATACACATGCTTAGTTAGGCTGCTGCAATTGCAACGCCACTCATGGTTTTGGATGGATTACCTGTGTCAGATATTCACTGATCATTTGTTCCCACAAGCTACTTGGAACAAATGTTGCGAATGGGTTCTGAGGTTCCAGAACATGGTCCACTGATGGCTATGTCTTTGCACTATATGATGTACCAGTAAATCTCGTCACAATTGACCACGTCATTTTGGCTGGTAAATATAATATAAAGAAATCTATGGCAAATGATGAAATACTTTCTTCAAAAGTGGGAGAATCGTTAACAGCTACGCTTTTACCTATACAAGACACCTGTGTCTTAGGTCGGAGATATATTGAATTCCTTTGCACCAATATTATGCACTGAGGAGTCGAGTTTGGCGTACGCATTGTGTTATTGTGAAAAATGTATTTTTGTTACATTGTGGGACTTTTGAAGTCTGTATTTGCAAAAGTTGTCACTGTGCTGTGGTTTCTACCCACTGTATCTGAAGCTAGTCGTCCTCAGTTAACATGGGTCGTACAGGTGCTTAACCTATTTGAGAAAAAGAGAAAAAATACTCTCCAGGAAGTACTTGCGGCAGAAAAAAGGGGGAGGTACCAGAGCAGGAAATAATAATGAGAATAGGATGTAGAGTTGTGCAGGAACACGGTGATAGGCAAATGATTTAGATCAGCATCAGACAGTATGGTTCTTCAAAACAGGAAAGACACTTGACACTGCCTTGAACCTTTGCTGATCCAATTTTGACCTTGTATTCAAAGATGGACCAACCTCCCATATGTTTGAAAATTAAATATTGTATTCTTTCTGTTCAGCCAAATGTATAATCAACAGCCCTTAACCTGTACAGCGTAGCAGGGCATTACAAAGGAAGCCTGGAAAATGAAGTACCCCATCTCTGTATTCTTTCGTTACCAATATTGACAAAACCAATGTTCTCTGGATTAACTCAAGGACACATGGTTCCTATTCTTTGTGAACCGATCTTTCATTCAAGTACCAGAAAGCAATTGCAGAGACCATCAGAACAGTCCAGGTTAACAGCTTTCCTAGACGTGCCTTGGGCCCAATGCACCACAGCACACTGAGAAAAGCATTTTCTGCAATCAAAAGGTGACTACAAGTGGCTCATCACACAGTGTCTATCCATTAGAGTTTTATGTGCAAGACTGCGCTTGTCGTCTCGCTGTCCAGGGTGTATAGCCTGTATCTTAACCCCCAAGGACCTTACGCTGATGTTTCTGCACACTGCTTTTTCCAAGTAAAAATGACCAGCAAGAGCCTGATTCTGTAAATGTAGTCTGCTTCAAGTTGTGCCATGAAAAATAATACCCCATCAGCAACATTTGAAAGCATTTCTCCGGCCATAGTGCTCCTCTTGAAAGACTTTGGGGGGGGGGGGGGGACTAGGAGACAAATGACTGTATGTCACCTTTTTGATTGCCAACTTTTACATAGTCAGACACCAATCTTGCGCAGTTCAGCATTGCAGATTTCCCAGTTGTGGTGTCACTGTGGACAAAAGTGACCGATGAAGATGTTAAAAAACTGATGCCAAAAGGCCCAGGAATGACGATTTTTACAGTTTTGCGAAGGAGGTGGCAACTGATAATTTTCTCTCTGGTTGCAAATTCCACTATTTATGATAATTTTGTTGTACTTGATAGAGGCAGGCTAATATTGTCACAAAGTATTGCTAAAAATGTGCACTTATAGCTCACCAAACTGCTGCAGGCTGATATGTTGCGAGCCCTCATTGCCCCCACTCAGCCTACCACTTTGGAGTCCTCTCCAAAAAGGAAGGCAAAACATAGGTTGCATCTCTCAGACTTCTTGTCCAACCACTCAAAGTCTCAATCGCATAAGTTGGCCAAGCCTGAAAGGAGACCTACTGGTCCCCATCCTGACACCCTGGATCTTCGGCCAGTCTGAGTGCTCTGACCCTCCTTATAAGTCTGAGCATTACAGAGCATTGAAGCCAAGACAGACTTCCTGAGCTCCCCTGTCCAAGAGCTTGGCTCATAAATCCTGGCATTCTGGAGCATGAGGGAATGGAACCCAAGTCTGCCGTGGCACCTTCCACTGTCAGTGAGCCCTGGGCTCCTATGGCGGTGGCACCCTCTGTGACTGAAGTGCCACCATCAAAGCCTCTGGTTTCCGGACTGGCCTTGCCTTCGGCCCTTCTTCTGGGTCCACTCAGGAAAGAGCAGGTTGCAAAGCTGCCTTGCCTTTGAGATGGGTGCCCTGCTTCCCTCCCTGTAGAGGCAAGTGGAACTCGAGGTATGCCAGGAACAGACCCTGTGGTTGAAGACCTTGTCTTCATCTGCATCTGGCATTACTCCTGCTGTGTGCGAGCTGATTCTTGCAGCAGAGCCGCTTGCTGCCTCCATTTTGAGTCAGCTCTCCCTTTGCCCCACCACTCAGGAGTTCTTCAACTCCAGCAGGAGCCCTCCTGTCAGCAGCCTTCTCAGTGGCCCCTAATTTGAGCCCTCTGGAGAGTCTGGAGGTGTTGCAACTAACTGCAGCAGGTGCCCTACAGCCAGCAGACTCTTCAGTTGGTGGCAGCTATGGCCCCCATACTGAATCTTCCGGAAGCCCCCTCCCCCCTGCCGCACATTGGGTAAGCAAGTGGATGGCACAACAGAGGCTTTGATGACTTCCAAGGAAGTCTTTGCTATCCCCTCGTATGGTGTGGTGACACATCTGTTGCTGCCAGAGGTGGCTGTCTCATCTTCCATGAACAATCCATGGTTCAATGTGGCTTTGGGTATCACCGCTCTTCTCACAAGTCCCAAGTCTTCAGACCTTGACACTGAGGAGGGTTGCTTTCACCATTGTCCTTTGCAGCACACTTTGCAGACAGAGGGTTGAGGAACCAGGGCTTAAAAACCCTGATACTGGTCCTCCCTGAGGACGGTCAGCACCTACTGTGGTGGACCAATTTGGAGTATGTCATGTCTGCACAAAAGCTGGCTCCTTTTCGTGCTCTTTTGCTGCAAACTCAGCTGACTAACAAGTGAGGAGAACTAAAAAGTGATAGGCCTACCAGGTCTCTGTTTTGACAGAAGTAATAAAATTTGGGTTTTGAGTGGTTAGGCCTATACATTTTGGGAACACTATAGCCTATAGTTAATGAAGAATATTTCAAAGGTTGAGAGGACCGATTAAAACCACCAGTTGCCTCTTATGGGTGACTGCTTGTCTTAAGTCAGAAGAGAAATTTGTTTCTTCACACTGATTTTGGAAGATGAGTGTTGATGCTTTGGTAACTCTGGAATCTCTTTGCTGTCAATGCTGGGTTTGAATTCATGAATAGGGGTCATGTTTTTCTGTACTATCAGGTTACCATTTACATGAACTTTTCTTGGTCTGGGTGGGGAGCCCATGTGGAGGGCCTGTGCAATTCACATCTCACCACATAAACTTTTTAAACTGGAGGTGATAAGCTTAGAGCTGCTCCACTTCCAGGGCGTAGGGGAACACAAACACGTCCTTTTAATGTGCAAAAACAGGACTGCAATGGCCTACATCGACCAACAAGGCAGATTTTGCTCCAGGAAGCTGATGGTACATTATAAAACTTTAGGAGACCAGAACTCTATAGGTAAATTTCCATTACAATGTCCATGTTCCTACCTGAAGTGAAGATTATTGTGCCACAGGCAGTGTAGTAACATTCGTATATGTTTTTCTTGAAGAATAGTTGTTTGCGCTGCAGGCATTTTGTCATTAAAATATAGAAAACTCAAACTTATTCCTTGAAAGCATCGATGGAATAGATTATCGAGTCTGCTAATGGCATATGCATCAAACAACTTGTGACGTTGCTATTACCCAAAATGCAACGCCGAAACTCAATTTTAACCAATCATGGTATGTCTCCTAGATTAGCCATGTGTGTGTTTACCTTCACGAGCCAGGTGCATGCGATGCCCTGGGTATTCCCGTGGAGGGTCTCAGCGTTCATTCTTTTTTGTAAATTTTTTCTTCGAAATAGTTAAGCAATACTTTTATTATTCTTGATCACATTTAAAATTATATGAGAGGGTCCCCAATAGCACTTGTGGCATCCATCTTGGATCATTGGCGGAAACACTGATGCTTAATTCACATGTTAGGACTTGTTGGAAGTTATCTCGGATGAGTAATTTGTGTTGCTCATTTTTATTTGAAACACATGCAAAACTTCCTTGAACTTTGAACCATTATTTGTCCTATAGGGGCTTAGCTCCCCTAAAGTTCAATAGGGCCACTGTTGGAGCGTGCTGAATGCATCACTTGATGGTGCTCCAAACACGATGTCAGTATGCACAACTCAGCAGCAAAGGTCAGGTGGAAGGGAAGGAGTGGCATTCCATCCATAAGTCATTCAAGCCATATAGGTCAGATGGGGAACTCCACATATGGATCTGTTTTCGACAAGCACAAACACAAAACCACCTATTTACATTTTGCCAGTCTCGGACCCCCATGCCCTGGTGGTCGATATTCTAGCCATGGTCTTGAGCAACTTTTGGACTGGGACCTTCTACCTCCACAGATCTTACCCAGGGTATTTGACAGTTTAGGTGCCTCGTTGGAACATGTTTTCAGATAAGTGTGCCGATTGGAGAATACATCCTTTATCTTTGTACATGGCAGACATTGCGGACTTCCTACTTTACCAGTGGGGAATCCTTGGCAAGAGCTCCAGAACAGTGAAAGGTTTTCCATCAGCCATCTCCTGAACCTTCATGAAAGTCCTCAATATTTACATTGAGAGTGATCCTTATCTGTCGGCACTCATCGCCTCCTTTTACATATACATGGGCAGACGGGCTGATAGGCAAGTCATGTACCGGTGGGACTTGCCCCTGGTCTTAACCCAGCCAAAGAAATGGCCCTTTGAGTGCCTAGAGAACCCCCAATGGTTGGGCCTCAGGTACTGGATGTGGGAAAACTTGTATTAGCAATTGCTTTGGAGGCTAGAAGAAGTGGCATCCATGCTCTAGCACACCACTGAATCAAATGGTCACCTGACCACTCCCGACAGTGAGGCCTCACTTGGGCTTCTTGGCAAAGAACCAAGGCCCTGGAGATCTCACTTTGGCCTTTCATGCTTCTACCCTCCATGCAATGGATACAACTTTTTCCATGGAGGAAAGAGCCTTGTGTCCCATGACTGCATTGGATCCTTTCACACAATGACAGTTTCAAGGTTCACAGGTCTGAACTCTTTTTGCCCTTGGCAACACTCTTAAAGAGCAAGTTTTCTGTAACAAGACCTCTTTGTCTGTTAAACTTCCAGAGTCCCCTCCGGCCAGCCACTGTGTTTGAGATTATGGTGCCCTTGAGATCGACTCCATGCATTCTATAAGCCAGTCTACTTATAAGTGGGACTTTTTTGAGTAAAATTGACCTTATCTTGGACTTGTATTTGGCAGTTGTCGCTATGGTCCAAACAAACGCCGGTGGACCCAATTTGAAAAATGTCTTACAGAACCATATTACAGGCCCCCCAGTTCTCGCCAGTTTCATGAGAAAGCCCTGTTAGATCTCCAGGATCAGAGCAGTAGAAACAACCAGTATCTACCATGGAACACAGCTATGATGTTGGGGGTGATTGGGGGAGGGGGCAGTGTGGTCCCATGCTGGTCATAAGGAAGGTTTCCTTGCTTCAGCCAGGATTCTGCTGTTAGTGGCCTCAAGTCCACGAACCTCTGAGGTTTCCCTTTGAAATGTTGCCTCCTCACTTGAACTGATGGTTATCCTATATGGTCCGCTCTAGTTGTCTTGGTCAGTATGCCAGTAACGTTGCACCCTCCTGCAATACATTTGTATGTCTAGAATGGTGCTTGTGAGGTAACGATACATAACTTGTAAATGAAATTTTATGTAATTTCTGTATTAGTAAGTGTACTTATCTCCCGGTCACCAGAGAAGCCACCCAACTACCCTGCTTCCTTCACACAGGTGACGTCAACTGACCACTCATCAAAGAGAAGGGACAATCAGGGAGCATATGAGACAGGAGTAACTACTGGGTCCACATGGACCCAGAAATGGCGCCACAGGACCATCAGGTGTTTGGGAACAATCAAGTGAGTGAACATGAACTCAACTTGATAGTCATGAGTGCTTTGCCCCGAGGCAGTGGTCTTGGCAATGGTGATTTAAATTAAACAGTATCATTACCATATCCAAACCGTGGTCCTAATGAAACAAATCAAAGTCAATTCTGACCAAAGGCAATGTTCCTTAGTATGCAGAGCTGAATCACATAAATTCATTGTTCGTCTGTACCCAAAAGAGCCCAAAACGTATGTGCAAAGGTCCATAGGGTCAAAAAAAAGCCATGTCCAGGTTCAACATGATAGAATGCAAAAAGTTTTGTTTAAAATTATAGGCCAATTTCAGTAAATTGGCTTGAACAGGTGCATCATTCATGTGCATATAGGACCGTACAATTCATGAAAAGGGAGCAAAATCTGCAGCACATCAGAGAAGTTGCAAGCACAGGTTCAAATTTGATGAAAATATCAATAAAATTCAGCATTTAAAAGGTACTAGTTGGAACAACTATCTCAACAATGATCATCATCCATACAAGTCCACAAAGGGACACTAACACCAACATCAATCCATCAGAAAAGCCCCCTAGGCCTAAAATGACGATCAACAAGAATTCAAACAACATGATTATACGATTTGATGTGTTTGAAACATGTAGCTAAAGGCATGATGTTGTTTTAAAGGAAATAAACCAAGGGTATTTCAAAAAGAAAAGTTTTTGAGTGTGCAAATATAGTGGTGAAAAGTGAATGCATTGTCAGAATTTGCAAGTACACTGATTCAAATGTCAAACATTAGCCAGAAACAAGGGACATCAGGCCTGAAAACACAAAACCGTATTCAAAAATTGCAAGAACAGTAGTCAAATTGCATTACAATTGCCAAAAATTGTAAGCATAGCAGTTACATTTCAAGTATGGTTTCCAGAAGTATTTTTGAAAGGAACTTTAAATGTTCAAGAAAGTATAGAATCCCACAAGTCATCTAATAAATAATTTATTAAGGCAGTAATTTAGTGTTTAAAAAAAATGTAGTATGCCATTGTAAGGTATCTGCAAGTCAGCCAAGCACAATGTACATCTAACTCATAGTTCTATAAAGTTCAAAAGCTCAAAATGTAAAACAGTCCTAACTATTGTAAAATTCTACTACATTTATTCGAGGAAGAGTTAGGTTTCATCAAAAGGAAGAAAGAGAGAGAGAGAGAGAAATCATGTTGAAAATCCTAAAGGTAACTGTAAGTAAAGCTGTTTTCCATGTGACAGTTTTAAATTTTTTCATTGATAATCAGGCGTAGGTCAGCTTGTCAGTCAGCTGATTTAGATGCTAATTATTTATACAAGAGAGAGAGAGAGAGAGAGAGAGAGAGAGAGAGAGAGAGAGAGAGAGAGAGAGAGAAAGCCAAATATGTATATATTTACCTAATTTTTGAAAGTAACTATGCATCAGTTGTATTTCAAACAATTTGAGCCACCTGACATGACCTTAACAATAACAAACTATATTCATCAAACAATTATTTAAAACAACATCAGTCCCACTACATTTGGAACACTTACTGCAATGCAATATGTGCAGAAAATGTCTGACAGTTCAAATTCTTCCCAAAATACATGAAAGTTCCATGAAAAGAAAAGCGGACAACAGTTTTCAATGAAAGCGATAAGTACACCTGTTAAAACCGAAATTACTCAACATTTCACACATTTCAATACTCGAGATTAAGGTGCCAATTTATGTCCCAAGGACATTTCTCAGAAAGAAAGAAGGTAGGAAGGAAGGACAGAGAGAAAAAAGAAAGAGAGAAAGAAGGAAGGTAGGAAGGAAGGCAAAGAAAGAGAGAAAGCAAGAAAAAAGGTGGAAAAAAGGAAATGAAAGAAAGAAAGAAAGAAAGAAAGAAAGAAAGAAAGAAAGAAAGAAAGAAAGAAAGAAAGAAAGAAAGAAAGAAAGAAAGAAAGAAAGAAAGAAAGAAAGAAAAGGACAGATGGGCGATATTCTCTGTGACTGGGACCCAGCTTGCCGCTTGTATTTGACAACATGTCTGGATGATATGCTGTTTGGACGTGCACATATTAAAGCTATTTTAAGGGTTATCCAAGGGCTAATTTATACCAAGGACCTGAGAAAACCAAAAGGCTCCTCGTTAACACAGTCAAGTCCATTTTCAACCCCTCTTATCATCTAAGATTTTGTATTTTTCCTGGCCTTATTATTAATGAGTGCCAGAACCGGGACATGCTAGATATAGTTCTTTTTGGCAAGATTAATGCGGTTTGATATTAACATTGTTCAAAAGAAGTCTTAACATTTATATGCCAAGACTACAAGGTTTTCGTTTCCTTTGACAGTTTATCGCGAGGGAAATATGCATGTCGCCCATCCAAGAACGCAAGGTATTATGATATTTTATACATTTGGTAATCGGAATGGGGATACAATATATATTTTTGTCCTGGTGACAAAGATGCCAGAGGAGTATGTATCCATTTTAAAAATAACTTTCCTTTTGTGGAACATAATATATAGAACGATACTCTGGGCAGATTCATTATCATAGATATAACATTTTTTAAATAATAGATTAAATTTAGCAAATATTTACGGTCCAAATGAAGACCAAGAGGTATCTTGTGTTGATTTTGTAAATCCAATAGAAGTACATAGCGATGTTTATAGGATCATTGGTGGTGATTTCAACTTTGTTTTAGATGTTGTAAGAGAAAAAAGGGGAACTATTCCATCCACACATTTTGGAAATGTGAACAGTATATCCATATGGATGCAAGATACAGAATTAATAGATATCTTAAGATATCAGCATCCAGATGAATATAAGTTCACATGGAGAAGAATAAGACCAAATCTGGTACAAACTCACCTTGATTTTGTTTTTGTTTTGCTTTCTTTTGGAGTGATAGGTTTCACCAATGCAACACATAGTATACATGGCTACTGAACTGACCATTCTGCCATAACCTTACAATTAGTTTTTGAAGAACACCTACGTGGACCCGGATTTTGGAGAGTAAATTGGTCATGTTAAAAGATATGGAGTATGTACAGAAGGTAATTAAGGTATAAGAAACTTTTAACGAAAGGAATTATGAGTACTAAAATGAGAAATGATAAAAATGGAATCACGCTCCACAAGAATACATTACAATATACAGCTAAAAAGAAATTAGAGAGAAAAAAGGTTAAAGAAGAGCTGAAATATCAAATACATGACCTAGAATAAGAAATAACAATTACTTCTAACAACATAGATGAAATGGAACAAAACATTAAGGATTTAAAATCAGAATTAGAAAAGCAAATATGGACACAACGGGGGCAATGATTGGGACTAAACTGCGGTGGTATGATGAATAGGGAAAATCATCAAAATATTTCTTCAATTTGGAGAAACGTAATTTTAACAAGAAAGTTATTCATAAATTTAGAGTTTATAATAATGTTATCACGGAGCCAAATCAGATATTGAATAAAGGAAAAACGTTTTATGGAAAACTGAACACTTCAAAACATTGTTATGTATGTAATGAAAATGATTATGACTTTTTCCCTACTGACAATAATATAAAATCGTCGGAATATCAAAAAGAAGCTTGTAAAGGTAAGATGACAGAAATAGAATTAACAGAAGCATTAAGATCTATGGCAAATCATGAATCACCGGGATCGAATGGATTTCTAGCAGAGTTTTTTGGTCTCAAATAAAAGATTTTCTTTTCCAATCATTACATTCAGCATACACGAGAGGCCTACATTCTGTCACTCAGAGACATGGATTTTTGACCTTACCTCCTTAAAAGATAAAGATATCGTGGAATTAAACAATTGGAGACCGATACCTCTTTTGAATATAGGTAATAAACGTGCAGCAAAATGCACAGGAACAACGTTAAAAAAAGTAATCAAAATATCAATAAATGAGAATCAGACATGGTTTATTAAAAATTGCTATACAGGTGAAAACATAAATAAAATTCTTAATTTGACTGAGTTTGTAGAAGAGGAAGCAATTCCAGCAGTGTTTACTTTAGCGGAAAATAAAAAAGCTTTTGATCATCTCAAGTGAAATAAAATATATAAATGCTTAACAAATTTCAATTACGGTGACTCAATAAAAATAGGTCAAATTATTTTATTCAGGAATTGAAAGTTTTGTAATAAATAAACGGTTGGTCTTCAAACGCAATACAATTAACAAAAGGTGTCTGTCAATAAAGCCGCTTGTCACCATATCTGTTTATTTTAGCTGTCGAAATTTTAGCTTCAGCTGCTCGTAGAGATGATGAAATAAAATGCACAGAAGTTGACAATGTTGATTATACGCTCAGTCAATATGCAGACGATACCACTTTCTTTTTAATAGCATTGGACGATAATATCAAACGACTTTTCAATGTGTTAAACGAATTTAATAAAATAATTGTTCTGGATTAAAAGTAAACTTAACTAAGACTAAATTATTAAGAAATGGCAGTTTAAAATACACCAATTGAACCACAAATACTGTACTTGTAATTGAAATAACAAAGGATCCCGTAACAATATTAGGAGTTAAAATATCTCCATCTCTGCAGGACTTAAAACCACTTAATCATGAACCTGAGCTTAATAAAATACACAATATAATTACAATATGGAACAGTAGAAATGGAACATTACGTGGGAAAACCTAAATTATTAAATCACTAGTTCTGTCATAGTTAGTCTATATAGCATCAGTTACACCAAATCCATTAAATGTTTTTTTTTGTGTGTGAACAGAGAAAAAACTGTTTTCAATAATATGTATGAGATGAAAAGCCAGATAAAATTAAAAGAAAATATTTGATTGCCCCCCCCCCCCCCAAAGTGAAGGTGGTTTATGTATTCCTAAAATACATACACATTTCTCTGCATTGAAGTGTGCTTGGGTGCAAAGATTAATTAAAAATTCCAATGCAACATGGAACCTTTTTCAATTTCAATACTATGGATGCAAAAATAGCTTTTAAAGATATTGCGAGAAAAAAGTAATTTTTTGATACATGTAATTCTTAGAGCCAGTATAACTTTCATACACCAAAATTATATCATGAAATTGACGTGCAAAGTTTGTGGTTTAATTCTTATATTAAGATAAATAAACAAATGTTATTTTACAAGTCATGGTTCGAGAAAGGAGCGAAATATGTAAAGTATATTCTTACAAGGGAGGGACCTCTGTGACACACGAATTCTTTAAACAATAATGTGAAATTTCCATTGACTTTGTAACATATAATGGACTTATATCAACAATTCCAAGGGAATATAAACATATTATTAACAGTGAAAGATTACTATATGGAGTTGAAATTGAGAAAATGACTGATATGATTATGGACATAGATAAAACACCAAGATATGTTCACCCCATTTTACTTGAAAACAAAGAAGAATCGCAGATTCCATTCATAAACAAGTGCAATAATGATTTAAATATAAATATTGATGACGGTAAATGGTACATATTTTAGATTATTATATTTAGCAACTATTTGCAGTGCATTGCGCAATTTTCAGTTTAGATTCTTACATAGAATTATTTATACAAATGAAAGTTATTTAAGTGGAATATAACGGATTCCCAGATGTAGAGTTTTAGTAAAATTGTGTTGAATTTGTACATCTTTTTTGGGACTGTGAATGTGTTCAACTTTTTCGAAATCTAGTTTTCAGTAGATTCCCAACTGAAGTTCAAACTATTAATTTTACAGGAAATGCAGTATTTTGGGATCAAAAGATGTAAAACTCTGCAAAATAATATTTTCATTTTAGGTAAAAATATATATATACATGTAAATATAAAGAATGTTTTCCAGCTATACTAGATTTTGTAAGGAAAGTAAAAGATATTGAATATATTTAACGGTGTATTCTACGATAAAAATGGGAATCCTTTTCATTTGATTAAAAAGTGGACAAATAGCTCCAAACGTATATGTAAACTTTGTACTCTTACATTGTATGTAAAAATCTGTACTGCAAATATATGAAAACTACTGTAAGTTATGTTTAAATTAAATAAACTAAATGAAAAAAGAAATGTCGCAAATCCAACAGAGAACTGTATTCGCGGTTTTTCTGATATCTGACTGCCTCAATAACAAGTTCAAATAAAGTGTTGTGGTCCATACATAATTGCGGAAGTTTCAGTAATAAATTGTCAAACAAACAAATAAAAACTGTATACTTTAATGCAATTAAAACATTATTATCGAGATCGTCATGGCGTCGGCGACATTTAAATTGTCAGGCGTCTTTTAGTTGATTAATCAAACTAGATCATTACCCGCATTTTAAAAAGAAGAAATGGAAACCACTGGTGTAAATATCATGTTTACATTTTAAGGTCATTAATATTAATATAATCTTCATTCCCAGTGATTAATTTACCTCTGTGGCCCAAAATTGTGGCTGTGTGTTTGGTTGTGAGTGCCATACAAAATATGGAAACACAAGGATTAGAATGTCAAAAGGGTCCCCAGCTCAAAATACATAGATGTTAGTACAAATGCATTTAATATGAATGTGAGTATACATGCACAAAATATGTCATAGTTGCAAAGTGTAAAAGCGGTTCCATCGGAAAAAATTTGGCGGTTTGGGGAGGGGGGGGAGCGTTGTGTGTTGGTTTTTTTTGGTTTTTACTTTGCTACGCTATAGAAGAGTTTTCGAATGTGCAGAGAATCCACCATTACCACCACCTCACCGTGAATCATGAATTTGCATGTCTATGACCGCCTGAGGTTAGAGACCACAATAACGCCCACATGAGAATTATCAACGATGAACCCGTATGTTTCCACTGTCCTTCCTTGACGGTGACATACAGGTCTTCAGAGAAAAATCATTCGAATAACTGTCGCAAATGTTATTATTTCAATACCATAGATATTAATCACAACATTCTGAGAGAAAAGTTATCAGAGACTTTATCAGACAATACCAATCAGTCTTCACACTAGACAGCGCAACCCATCCCGAAATAATCCCGATTACTATAGCATTACTACTGAATTACATTTTGTTAAAGTATCTGTAACTGTCCCATACATTACACTTTGTGCTAATATTGTCCTGTGAAGTTCTGACACATGATACTTTATTGACATATACCCTGTCACAGGTGTAGTCTAAACAAAACGTTACGGAAGATACATACAGACAAAAAACATTACAGTATACATACATACACTGGTAGTTCAGTGGGCACACCCAACCACAACACTTCCTTGTATTTTTTCTTTGGAACACGTGTGGAAATAATTAACGCGGCCGCGAATTTAATTACACGTGCCTATTCTTGTGATTATGGCACAAAAAACCCCTGGACATCAGTAAGTGAATGTATTAAACAAAATAAGCACGCTCCTATGTGTTATATCACGCCTAAGAAATATCGGTTTTTTCAGCACCGACCCCTGACCAAGTTTACTTAATAGGAGTCAAATCGGTTAAAAATAAGGAATTTTATGCACCAAAGTTTAAATGACACTATGCAGCACCGCACTCTACGAGGTTGGATTATTTGTGAATATCGCTGCCACATGCAAAGGTTTGGGGAACACAGTTGTTGGTACAGAGTACATGCCCAAAAGGAAGAAGGCCTACACGTGACTGCTCTAAGCCAATTAACGCCATTCTCTATGTTTTGGCGCGCTTTTCAGAAATCGTACTTCGCATTCATCCATTACTCCACAAACCCTACAACTGTAAACTCATAGATGTAGCGAAATTTTGTCAGTGGGTGGCTTTCAAAAATTGTTCACAGCTCTTCAACAAGTTGTATTTATGACCCATCGTGGGTGATCCAGTGACCACGTCCCTGGTTTGAACCAGAGAAAATCAGGTTGACTTGTTCATGCCGAACAGTTACAGTGACGCAGAGTACAACTGAAACAGCTTAGAAGAGTGAATTGGGCCACGGATCTTGAGTCTGATAGACCTACATATGATCATGCAGTCAGTTCTCTATACGTCGCCTACCAGGTTTATGGCAGTGGAGTTGGCAACGCAACATATCAACAATAGACATGGCGCTGTTTGTTTTGTAAACATAAATGTTTTGGTTCCATTTCACTGGACATAAATAGCTGGAGTCGAAGCAATATGGCTTCTCTTTGCCCAGCCCATCATCATTCTGGGACACTCCTACATATATCAGCTAGAAGTTTTTACATATGCTAGCAAACTACTGGATGTGTCCCCGAATTTCTTTATTGCGGAAAGGCAAGTTGTGGTAGAATTTTGTGATGTTGGTGGTACAACCGTCCGTAAATTGCAGAAATATTTACATTTAGCTGGGGGGAAAATATGTGGCTGTGGTTGTGCAACTGGGTGGAAGTAATTTGTGCAGATTTTCTAACCATCAAAACCTGGCTACGTCTCTGATCAAAGTTGCAAAATTTCTGCGGGATGCTTATGGCATTGAACGTGTGGCCATTTGCCACCTGTCCTGTTGAAAAGGGCAGTATTCCCGAATGCCAGCTATAATGAATACATGTAGGTCGTGCAGGTAAACAGGAACTTGCAAATTGCCCAGGTCCAGTTTCAACCCTGACTCTCAGATACTGCAGACGTTTCCAATTGTTCCGTCATCTCGTAATGGTTTTTTCCTCATTTGGCGATTTTCAAAAGCTTGATTTTGTCGTATTGCTCTATCGCAGTTTTGGTGGGTATTTATCTTCTGTTTTTTTATTGGGAAACAAAGAGGTAATTGCTCCTTTTTTCATTTACCTGTGTTGTGCACAAGTCTGGTGACGATTGCATTATGACTGGCAGTGTATGGACCGACCTTACCCTTGTTCTGATCCTGGGCTACGGCTTTATTTGGAAGCTTGAGCATTTTTGTGGGAGGACTGGCTGCTACAATATATGCACCTAGGTTAATGCCAAATGGCACACAAATGGCTCAGCAGCGGCACACTGGATACCATTGTTGAAAGATGCATTCTTCTCCAGCACTCCATTGTCAGGTTCTTCTGCCCCCTTTACATTAGTTGTGCAAAGTGGGCTAAACAAATTTTGTAACCCAAACTTGCAGCCCGAAGCAATGGGATTTAATCTGATGAAAATGGTTTACATGCTATTCGAGAAGTTTGGTGTCCAACATGTGATTGTCTGTGAAATTTTTAGGCGTCTTTTACCCAGACATATTTCTCCCATCCAGTATGACATGCGCAGTGACCTGACCAGCATGTACATTGGTAATGTAGCTGGATCTACAGAGGGCCTTCGTTTCTGGCAACATCGTCAGCTGATGCATGTTCCTACATCGGTTTTTTCGCAGAATGGGTGCATCTTGACAATGCTGGTAATGAGTGTTTTTACCTTAGTGTGCGTGGGGCCATTCAACAAGTTGTAGGTTCACTGGCCCACTCTGAATTTTAATGCAACATTTGTTCAGGCTCTTTATAGCAGAGAGCCCAGTTTCCAACATGGTGCCACGCAAGTCCTACATGCTGTTTACATTTCATTTTGGAATTTGTAATCGAGAACTGGAACTCAGTATTTTCATTTAGAAAGGTTTCCACTTTAAACGATAATTCTGGGGTCCATTCTTCTCATTCAGATACCCTCTTTGTTCATATTGCTTAATTTATACTTGATTGTGATTTTGCAATATTACAAACAAATTAAGATGCAGTCATTTGATGCTTGGTTTCTGCTTTTGCAATGTCACACTACCAGACAGTTTGAAATGTAGTCATTTGATGCCGGATTCAACACAATCTCGCAGAGTGAGAATAGGATAAACAGTACTGCTTAGTATGTTAAAACCCAGAGGTAACTACTAACTGTCTTGCAAAGGATCATTTGCTTTGGTGGAATGCAGCTCACAACTATCTACAGTTTCTTTCAGTTTTAATAGTGCAACTTATGGCTAGTGTTTTCTCTAATGTACATGGACGAATGAGGCTCTCCTTTGCCCTTGTCAGTGTGCAGTTCTGCCCTATATCTGATGGAGGATCTCGCCTCACAGTCAGTCTGTTGACAGTATGGGGGAGTAGTGGGCTAACGGAAATCAAAAACAAGCATGGGGGAAAAAACCCTTGCCAGTGGGCGGTTATTTGATGGGTTGGTGTATCTGCTGCCCGGGCTTGTACCGTTGGCACAGTGGGGGTGCCTGTTTGAGTATTTCAGTGTACTGTCTCGCCTTACATCATGTGCTGGTGGATTAGTCGCATTGGCATGTACTGTTGGGAGTGTGGGGCCATCAACTCTATCATTTGATAATCTATGTTTCAAATTATACACCCTTGCCAGTGTATAGTCTCGCCTTACTTCATGAGTTGTGCATTAGTCTCACTGGCTTGCTCTGTTGGCAGTGTAGGGTGTTTGGTTGAATATTCATAAATCCTCATTGAAGGTTGTGTCAATGTCTCTTGCTTTTGATATTGCATACCAAATTTTGTAAGGCACAGGAAGTCAACCTTGGTTATGGATTGAGCATTTTTCTGGCATTCCAGGATTTCTTGGATTTTTGTTCTCAGATTTGCTATTTTTGTTTGTTTCAATTACTTGGAAAAATGACTGTTTTATTGTCTCAAAACTGTTGTTTAATGGAGGGCGAGCCGTACACTGAATGATGCTTCAGGGGAATTTTTCCAAAAGTAGGCTTATGTCTGTTGCTTACTTTGTTTGTCAGGATGCCCACACATCAGTCAAAGTGAAAACCAGTCCCTTCAGTCTAGGCTAGAAAAATCCCTACAGTGCCTGCAGAGAAGCACCAAAGGAAAGCCCAGCCATTTCCTAAGCTGACAGAACAACCCACTGCTGCCACCCTTGTGCAGCCTTCGATGCCTGCTGCCTTGGTGATTTCACCATGAATGTGGCCCAGTGCCAGCAACTGCCCACTATTATATCACACAGTATGGCTGAAGGTTTCAAGGCCAAAAGTACGCACATCCCGGTGCAAGATAACCAATTAAGTGATGTAATCAGTCACTTTAAATTTAAGAAGTTTCATCAACTAGCACCGCACTGCAACAGAGACCCAACCCCAATTCCAGCACACCTTTGACCCAGCATCTTGTTCAGACTTTGAACCATCTAGTTGTATCATCAGTAGGAACATAAACAGTGTCAGTGTACAAATGTGTCTGGAAGACAGTTTTGCTTTTTCTCCAACAATTTAACTTAGAGCAAACTTTTCCTTTGTCTGTCTTGACTGTAGCATTGTCTATATTCTTCCTATTTGCAGTCAAAATCTCCGAAAACTGTCACCTCGAGCCTGTCAGCTATCAGTTTTCTCGATAAAATGCATAGCTTGCCAGTAAAGAATTTTTAGAACAGAAGCTTGTGGCTGGAGCCTATAGGCTCTGCCCCCATCTAAACCTCAGGCTCCCAATAATTAAAAACCAGTTTTGCATGCACCAATATGCTCTTTCAAAGCTCTGCTTCCTGGTTACAGCAGGTTTTTTTCAGGGCATATTCCTTTTACACCCATGCCCAGATAAAGGAGCTCAATGTGTCTCAATGGCATTTACCAAGCTGTCTTTCCCTTGACAATGTAACTTTTTTCACACAAAAAACAATTGTGGAGAAGTTAAAGTTACATTTCAGTAATTTAAACATAACCTGTCTGGTTTTCCCCACTTTGTATCCTCCAAAATGGAGGCTAGTTCCTTCTGTCCAGTCCCTAAATTGTTTAAATATATACACCTTAGAGGTCAAAAGCCTGGGCCCTTGTTTTGTGACATTTCTGGGCATGCTATCTTTTGCCCCACATTCGACAAACAGCTTAGGGCCACCCTGCAATTTTGCGGCCTTTCAGAGAAATGTTACTAAGGTCATTCCTTCTGTAATGGTAAGGCTACCTCAGACTCGAAGAATAATGTGCCTGATAGCGTCATATGGCTACTATATGGTGGAGATGGAACTCAGATGCATTGAAGAAATATATCAGAGTTGCTACAAATGGATAGACTCAAACATTGTAAGTGGGCTTTCAACAAAGCCTGGGTGCATGTTGGCACCCAGCTTTCTTGAGGGTCCATTTCATCTTGGCCCTGCATTGTTATGTCTGCAGTATGGTGCCAAAGCAGAATGAATAGGGTTCTTAACAGAAAAGGCGGCCTACCTAGCAGCATGTTGGCTGCAGGGTCAGTGCAGCAATGTCTGTACACAAGTTAACATCTCAACCAAACTAAAGTGGGACTGTGACATGACCTAGGTGCATTTTGGCCCCTAGTTTCACACAGATGCAGTCCCTTACACTCCATTATCGATTGAAGCCAGATTTATAAACAGCTCTGCTGGTTTGGAGCATCGTGGGCTGCATCCACCATTGCAGCTGCTTGTATAGATTCTGCTGTCTTGGACAGCTTGCTATGTAATGTTTCTGTTTTCATGATAGGAGATTCATGGTGGTAAATGTGGGTCAGAGAAAAGCAGAGTCAGTTATTGCATGGTCTGGTTTATAACATATATATATATATATATATATATATATATATATATATACAATAGGTAATTTTGGTCACATTTAAAAAAAGGTGGGTGAGGGGTTTCAGTTAAGGTCTAGCCCTCACCCATAACTTTGCAACATGTTATTCTTGAGTGTCTTAAGGTAATTAAATAATTTTCAAAAAAGGTTGATTGGTGGTTGCACTCATGGGATGGCCATCAGAGGAACCTGTATTATGTTGTTTAACATGCAAGAAATAAAAAAGACAGTAAGAAAGAAAAAAGGAAGCAAGGTAAGAAAGCAAGAAAGACAGACAGACAGACAGAAAGAAAGAAAGAATAGGAAAGAAAGAAAATTTAGGTGCACATCTATAGGTGTTTTGAAAAAAATACTTTGAGCATTGGTAACTGTTCTTACATGTTATTTTCATCAAGCAATAGGTTCGCATCAAATCCAGCACATGGTTATGAGGTACTCAACAAACATTTAGTTAAAAAGAGGTCCTGATCCTGTTCAGCAAGAATTCACACTTCGATTTTCTTCAATCATCCACAAAGGGATAGTGGTCTCTGCAAAAACTGGGCGACTTCTAACAGTGTTTAAAAAATTAAAATAAAAAGGTGAAACAGTATTTCATAGCTTTGCATAGTAAATCTTCATGCCTGGCTGGTTTTTCTCCGTATTCAAGTGTTTTGGCCATGCCTACAATGAGGGGTAATGGTTTGGAGCTGCCATCAGTACTCAAGCCACATGTCACAAGAAGCAAGAGGTCTGAGCCCCGCTCAGAGGCAGTTGATTTACAGGCTAATAATTCGATCAGTGACAATGAGGATGGTAATGGTTCTAGCAGTGATAGGTCAAGGGCAGCAATTCAAAATGTATACCTGAACAGGTTGCAAACCTCTTCAAACAAGTTGAGGACTTAAAGGACATGCTTGAAAAAAAAAAAAAGTCATAAACAGTGAAGTGTAAACAAAAGCAGGGTAAAAAGAGAGATCCTTGTGACTCCGAGGACTCAACAACCTTTCAGAATCTGAAAGTGAGGCTGGAGATAGTGGTTCAGAGTCTGAGTCAGACAGCTCAGTAGACGACAACCTTGCTTCGGAAGATGTGTTTATAGGTAGCACAAACTCTATGGATCAATCACTGGCATGCATAGTGAGATTACTTTTTGCTCCAAAAGAGAAAAAAATGAGGACAATAAGTTTGTGGATTTATATGAGCTGTTTCAAGTCGCAAGGTATCCCACCATTTTTTTCAAAAGGAAAAGAAGAGAAAGGACAAAAATGAAAAATGTATGTAATCTGGAAATATTTCAGAGTGGACACAAGCCTTTCATTTGTAAGCAACCATGTACACTTTAAGCACCCCCACAAGGCACCAGATCTTATGTATTATGCTAATCAGACATTTCTCATGACATAAGACAGTTTTGATTGGCAAAATTACATGGAAGTTAGGCTGGAATGTGAAGGTAAAAGGATATCATTGTTTCAGGCACATTTGGAATTATACTCCAGGTGTTCTAAGACTGTTCCCAGTAATTCATTGCAAATCAGCAAAACAAGGTAACCCCTTTTGAAACTACTCCTCTCCCAAGATGTGTGCTTCAGGTATCATAGGGGTCTCCCCTGTGATAGGTGCAACTGGCAGCACTCATGCTTTAAATGTAAAGGGAAACACCCAATATTCAGATGCCCAAGCAGACCGTATCAGAACAGAGGGAGGAGGGGTTATTCATTACAAAACTATGAGCAAAATCAAACTCACCCTTCCACCTATGAGGCAAACTATGAAAGGAAGGAATGGCATGGTCCGACAAGCAGTTGAAAATTTGGAGAATGGCATGAGCAGTCAGCTCCCCAGCCCAATTTTACCTGGCAACCCCTGCATCAAGGTAATCGTAGAGCGAGGGGGAATCCAAGGTATCCATGGTGGCGAGGTCACAAGATCAGTTAAAGTGGGGGTACAAGTGGGGTACCTGGATGGGTATACACACGATTTGAAATCATTCCTACCCCAAGGCTTCACCCAGGGATTTACACTAGGCTGCTTAGGTAGGCCTTCAGCAAGGTTTACAAAAAAATTGAAGTCAGCGTATGAATTCTCATTGACAGTGAAGGAAAAAAATAGACAAAGATATTGCTCTAGGTCGGGTTCATTTAAAACTCTCCATTTTAAGACTACTGTCACATTTCCCCAATTGGTGTGGTACCAAAATGTCAGCCAAATTAATTCCGCCTTATTGACCACTTGTCACACCCCAAAGGGAACTCCATGAATGACTTCATACCTAGCGAGTACTCTTCAGTAACACACACCATGGTTCAGGATGCCATTTACGCAATAGTAGACATGATGGACCTGTTTTCCTTGCAAACTTTGACATTCATGTGGCCTTCCATAAGTTATCCATTCATCACTTGGATCATTTACTACGAGGAATATGTTGGAAAGATGGGTTTTAGTACGACACCTGTTTGCCAATGAGGTGCTCGTGCAGTTGTTTTTTCTTTGAATCATTCACCACGGCAATAAAATGGATTGCCAAAAATAAGCCTTGGGTGAGAGAGATTATAAAAGTCCTAGACGATTTTCTTTTCATATCCAAAACTGAAGAACTGTGTTCAGACAGCTTTAAAAAGCTTGCCATGCTATGTGAACACTTAATTGTGCCAGCAGCCCCTGGAAGACATAAAAGCCCATCACTGTTACCAATTTTCCTGGGTGTGGCCATGGACACGCATTTAAAAGAAGCATGCCTGCCCCTTGATAAACTAGACATGTGTAAGCAAGAGATCCAAAAGTTCCTAAGTAAAAAATCTGCCCGCTTAGAGAAATATAATCAGTGCTGGGCCTGTTGTCATGGGCATGTAATAGTTCTCCCAGGTAGAGCATTTCTCAAGCAACTGACAGACTTCACAATCAGCTTCTCTCAGCCATATCACCACATAAGGATGCCACAAGAGACAAAAGAAGATTTAAATCTTCGGCTGCAAATCCTTTCCGATTTTAATGGGAAATCTTTGTTTCACGACACCGCAAGGATCATGTCCGAGAGTCTGTTATTTTTTCATTTAATATCATTTCAATCTTTAGTTTCCTCGGGTTACAAACATGAAACATTAGCTATAAAGGTCTTATACCAATAGAAGTTGACATAAGTTGTATAAAATAGGTCACAGACCTGAACTAAGATTTAAGTACACATATTACAAAAAATGTTTAAACTAATTTAGGCATATGTTGAAATGAAATAAGTGCCAAATTGGTGGTGACTGCAAGAGTCCACACCAAGTCAGCATCAAAATATACGAAAGCCAACATTAAAACATGAAAATAACAATATTGCCCCGAAAGGGCAAACTCACAGGCAGTGTTCAAAAATTTAAATTGGAAACAGATGCTCCCGTATCATACAGTTATGGGGGTGTCCACACGTCACAGTTTTTTATGGGAAACTGGCCTAAAGACATTGTTTGTAGTTGGCGCAGAGCGCATGCCCACAAGACAGAAGTGCTACACGTGACAGCCCTAAGCCAATTTACGCCATTCGTGCACCTTGCAGAAATCGTACTTTGCATTCATTCATAGCTCCAGAAGCATTACAATAGTACACACATCGGTGCATCGAGATTTTGTCAGTTGGTGTGATTCAAAAATTTGTTCAACCTTCTCCCTTCCCGTCTCCGTATTGATCTGTGGTGCGTTAAGGTGAAGGGTGTATCAGTATATTTTAAGTCATTCAGTTATGTGCAACCTATAGCCATTAATGCCATAGTGGTAGTGTGAAATTTCCCTCAATGCGTCAGTGCTATCACGAATTGAAAGTGTTGGATTCATGCCAGTGGTAGTCTGGCTGAGTCCTCACTGGCATTAGAGTATTGTTTCAAGTCGTAATCTAATCTATAAAGTGGTAGTGCGAGTTGCCCTAACGGGAGTTCCCGAGCAACGTGTGCTATACACACATTTATATGAGGAAGTGCACAGACAATAGTTCATGTTGACTGGGAAATGGGGCACGAGTGACTCCCTCCCCCCCCCCCCCCCATTCATTGCAAACATTGATGCAGTTAATTCTTTTCAACTTAAAAATATTTTTATGTTAGTTTATTATGTGCAGTTCTCAATTTTCCCAATTGTTATGTCTGAAGGGGTAAATATTTGTAAGTCAAAAGATAAATATGCAATAGAGTCTTTACGGGGTTTATTCTTCGTTGAACTTTTTGCAACACAGATCTATCTTTTGGCTCCTTATTGGTGTGAGTGCGATATACACGCACAAATGCAATTCTGGCAATACGCAGAGACATATCAGCGTGCATATTCGTGCACCTGCAACTGCCTTTTGTGCCGTCGTGTTCCAATTTCACTTATCTCGACCGGAGCCGGAAGTCCCTTGCGAAGCTTTTTGTGTCTGCTTTGTTTCAAGTGTCTGTTAGTAGGATGGTCGTACTTGAACAATTGGCAACTGCGTCGTCATTTTTTTTTTTTGGCACCTAAATGTGAAAGGCGCTTAAAAATCTACGCTTCCTTAGCATAATACAACAATTAGATCCCTGGGCCTAAATCTCCAATATCTAGTTTTACTTTGAAACGGGTGTACTGTTCGTCTATGAATTTTCTATGCTTGCTTCCCAATTAAATAGTTGCGTACAGATGGAATCAAACATATGCGAAATTTGTCAACTCCCAGCATTAGCAAAGCCAAAAGGCCGAAAAACTCCGGGTAGCGCTAAAGTCCTCCCTGCTCCCATTCACCTCGCCGCTTCTTGGGGAAAAAAACAAAAACAAGAAAAAACTCCGAGGAACCCAGAGGAAGGAAAGGGACAGAAAGTTATCCTGGCGTTTCTATGCATTTTACTAAAAAATGCTCAGGGACTTACCTCAGCATTTTTGCTATCAATAGATGCAATTCACTTAGACCCTGCTCCGTACACTAGTTTTGAACTGTAGCCGACAGCTCGGAATCAGACTGCTGACCTTGTATAAATAAAGTTCCGCTTACTTTATTTCTTCTGCTGCCTTTTTTTTAAACATTTATATATATATATATATATATATATATATATATATATATATATATATATGTGTGTGTGTGTGTGTGTGTGTGTGTGTGTGTGTGTGTGTGTGTGTGTGTGTGTGTGTGTGTGTGTGTGAAGAATGATGCGCAATGCCCACAGAACGCTATTTTTTCTATATTTTTACAAAATATATGTAATACTGATATTGAAATACGGACAATTTTGTGAGTGGTACCATCAATATATTTATGGTGTGCATATTTTGCTATGACATTTCACAGCAGATTCTTTAACTGCAACTAAACAAAAAATCTTTAATATAATTAATTGCCACTTTCTATTTCCCTATTATAAGAGCTGCATACGAATGTCACATGAACAAAAACTACTAAGTTAATTGTTCAAACAATTTTTCACGCTATTTAACAGTGGTCTGGGTTTAGTGCGAAGTATTTTCTATTTCAAAAGTGAAATGCGACTGCCATCGTTTCAATGGAAATTGTATGAGTACAAAATGGAATTTTTATCAGGAAGCCTTGGGATAAAGTTATTAGTAGCGATGAGCTAAACAATCACACCATTCCGTCAGTCATGAGCACAGAGAGCAGAACACTCCGGACACACTTCAACCTCAAGGTCATTGAACTTTAATGGTCTGGCGAATCTCAAGCAGTATTAACACAGAATTTGAGATGTGTTTCCTCGAAAAATCGATGTGTTGACATGAACTCGGTATCCTTGAAATATTTGCTCAAGCTCTCACGTGCCTCTCGGGATATTGTACCCACATCCTGATTCTCATTCAGGACCCGAAAATACAAAGTAAAGTAGAGAGTGATTATGATAAACCTTTTCATTGGAAGCAAAATTTACATTGTGATTTTCGCGTGTACGTTCAGCACAGACGCTTTATCTCTTACTTCCTTAACATGTTTGTTTGT
>OZ026612.1:44888831-44924831 GCA_964020975.1 Hermodice carunculata | reverse complement strand
CTTCCTAAGTAAACGGATGAACAGTTGCAGTTACTTTGAGTGCAGATGATAAGGAATGAAGAAAGTCGATAAATTTACATACAGGTGGGTAGAGCATTGTATCTTGATCTTCACGCCTTTGAATGCATTGGCATATATATGAAAGTTTTCCGTACCTGTGGTTTTGCTTGCTTGTGAAGCGTCCAAATTCTAGTAATAAAGAACTTGGAAACAATATCAGCATACATGTAGAATCTGCTTCACTGGCAACCTAACATGTGACTGGGGTTAATAAATCAAATCTTATAGGTCCATCAGGATCTGGGCAGCATTAATCGCAGCATGACAGCTTCATTATTTTCAGAGGGGATTTTAATACCGAACACAGCCAATGTCAATATCAGACAACCTGACAGATGGTTTTGATAGAAAGCCATTTACCACAGCCACGGGCCTGGGGTTAGGGATATAAACATGTCTCTGTTTGGATCAGCCTGAAAAAGTTCGTCCAATGTCAGTCTCTATCAAGAAATAAGCAAGTATGCGGTAAGTGTGGTTGAGTCGTCACTTGTTGAATTCCAAATCGGATTTAAGCTGCATCTCGTTGTTGGAACTAACGAGCAGGACTAGATTTGCTATGGGTTATTCATGTGTAAGGGACCCGGTCCTTTGTCCGAGTTTCTTTTACGTTGTAGTAGAAAAACGAAGCTTCATTTGCCAAAATATATGTTTGGTTACCATTTTTTACAAGAATGATTGATGTGCACATACTTGTCCACTGAATGTCTCAATTGACAGGTTTTAAAGTATGACGTCGTGCGTCCTAGCTATCCGATGTTGGTGTTTTGTACATTGAAAGAACAGTTTCTATATGTCGACTGTTTTAACTACTATTACGTTTTTTTCCATTCCACTTGGTTTGAAATGTGCCGATTAACAAATTTATTTCATGGGCTGCATACGTTGTCTCTAAAGACAAATTTGAACCAGCAATTCTTGCAAGTACCATGAAAAAAGTATTTGAATGTACATTTAAATCCGGGAATGTGATATTTGTACCGATTTTTCATGAAGAAATACAAATATGGTGTATAATTGTGTACTATAGGTCTCATCAGATGTATGCATTAGCCTAAACCAAAGAAGCTAAATGAACCCTCTTCCAGTTAGAGCATAAAATCATTTGATAACTCTATGGTATGCTTAAAGAAAGACTTTCAGCACATTTGCCTGTTACAGTTGGGCTCAATGTGCCCAACCGGTGTCAAGTAAAGCTTAAGGTGTCTGCTCTTCCTTAGGCTACATGTGACAGAGTGTGTACAAAAATTGCCACTATCTCTCCGATTTTTATACAAGCCCATCGATGTATACATTTTTACTTTCGTCAATATGTGTAGTTTCTTTGCATGTAACAATAAATATTCTAAAATTAATTTGTGAAATTATGAGGGGCATTATATTCAAGGGTTCTGATTTACACTTTGAGAAAGGATCACAATCATTTTTTCGCTTAAAAAGCTTGAATTCAACGGTCATGTAAAGACAATAATATAACTTAGGTAACCATTCTTTGCTTTCCTTTTAAAGGAATGGGTTTTTTATGTTATTGAAGTTTAAAGCATGTGCAATTAACATTGATCACGTTTGCTTCAGCTCTTTTTGGTTGAAATATTCATATATTTTACATCATTTACTTGGTACTCCTTTAGGTAAATCTAGCGTCTGTAAGCAAATGCTCTGTTCCTCTCTCCATGTGTATTTGTATCACTTGGGTGTAGCCATTCCGGACTTCAGGTGCAATTTTTATCTTTCAAATTCTGAAATCTTCTTAATATACTCCTCATTCTATGTCTGGGTTCCATAAGTAACATTTTCAGTCTCGCCCGTCGACAAAGATTACTCGTATTATACCTCTATAATTCAATCCTTTATCGTAAATGTTCAAATATTGATGTATATTTACTTGTCATTTCTCCACTTCTGATTTTATTGGCTGGAGCAGTCACCTCAATTCTAGAACAACTGATGAGTTTTGTGATACTACCCTTTGTCACATTAATGTCCGTAGTCTGTCTTAAGATAAAATGAGGTGAATTCGCGCAGACATTGCTAAATATTATGATATCATAACTCTCTCGGAAACTTTTCTGACACCAAATACTCGAGACAATGATCTTATTTTATATGATTACCATAATATTATGCGGAAGGATCGCCCCAATAGTTTAGGCGGGGGTCTTAAACTACATGTATCCCAGCAGTTTATAGTTACTAGGCGTCAAGACTGGAGAAGTCCCGATCTGGATTCATTATAGGCTGAGATTAAATCACATAACAACAAATCTTTATTAGGAGTTGTATACAGGCCACCTGACTCCCCTGTTTCATTCTGGGACAAGATTCAAGCTAGTTTCGACCAAGTAAAAACTACCGGTGCCCATAATATCATCATAACAGGTGACCTTTATGCCGACTTTTCCACAGCATCAGGTAAAAAGCTTGACTATTTTTGTAACACTAATTTCTTTTTTTCCGCATATTTATGAACCCACTCGCATAACTGAAAATACATCTCATTGTTTAGATCAGGTCATTTCTAACATCCCGAATTTTATTTCTGAACTAAAAGTTTTGCCACCTATTGCTAATTGTGACCATAGCGTGATGTCTGTCAATATTTGTTTCGATGCAAAATTGAGCCCGTCTATAAAAGATTTTTATGGTTATATATACAGGCCAACTTTAATCATTTTGGAGAATATTTAAGTCAAATAGACTAGGACAATTGCTTCCTATGCAACGATATAAACGAATGCTGCCTGTTATGGACTGAAGACTTTCTGCAAGCCGCCAAACAATGTATTCCTAACAAAGAAGTTACCATTCGTCCGGACGACTTACCCTTGTACATATCTCAGCGCTGTGAAAAGTGCAAAGTGATGCGCGCGTATTCCAAAGCCAAAGATGGTAAACACGGACCTAATAGTCCTGAACTTTGGGCCATTTATAATCGGCTTCGTAACCTGTATCAGGAATATCTTCGTGAAGCCGAGAACCAACATCAAATTGAATTAAATAACTCCTTGATAAATTCTAAAAACAAAAACAAAGCGTTGTGGAAAACTGTTAAACGTTTTTTTTTTTTATAGAAATCATCGCCAGAATAAACCTTCTTTACTACGTGATGGCGAACACGTCACTGACAACGCTTCCAAAGCAGAAATCTTCAACTCGTTTTTGTTGAGTCAAAGCACTCTTGACTCATCTTCAATTGCAAATCCTTTACTGCCTGGTCACCCCTTAAATACTCTCGGAGGTTTAAACATTTCTCAAGGTGAAGTACTGGACATACTCAAAAGTCTTGACACTACTAAAGCAACTGGTCCGGAGGAGATTAGTACAAGACTTTTGAATCCTGATCCCATTGTTTATAGACCTCTCACTAAACTATTCAATTAATCTCTACATCAAAAACATTGCCCGTCTATTTGGAAAGAAGCTAACGTGACTCCTTTGCACAAAAAAGGGCGACGAGAACCTGTGTAACAACTATTGTCCTATATTCCTTTTAAGCTGTACAGGGAAAGTAATGGAAAAAAAATTCAAACATGTGTCCAATTTTTTTCGGGGCAACATGTTCATTTCAGAGAACCAGTCGGGATTTTTTTCCTGGTGACTCAACAGTTAACCAGTTACTTCCCCTATACCATGAGCTATGTTTAGCCATTGATCAGCAAAAAGACGTAAGAATTGTTTCCCTCGATATTAGCAAAGCTTTTGATAAAGTCTGGCATGGAGGTCTTTTTCATAAACTGGAAAAAACGGCATCGTTGACAATCTTCTGACATGGTTTGAAGATTACCTCTATAATCGGAAGCAACGCGTCGTTGTAAATAGTCAGTCCTCTAGCTGGGGAACTATAAGTGCTGGTATGCCTCAAGGATCTGTATTAGGTCCTTTCCTCTTTTTGATTTATATTAATGATATGGTCAACGTTGCGAATATAGAAGTCAAACTCTTTGTGGATGATACGTCCCTTTATCTTGCTATTGAAGATCATGTTCATGCTGCTACTGTCATGAACGATGATCTCGCCTCCCTGGATGAATCGTCTAGGGAATGGCTTATATCTTTTCATGCTCTCAAAACAGACACCATGCTCGTCTCTCTAAAAAAATCCCCCTGATCACCCTCCATTGATTTTCCAATATCACCAATTAGAGAATGTTTTAGAACACAAGAATCTGGGTCTTGTTTTAAGATCAGATTTAAAAATGAAATAAGCATGTAAAACAAATTGCAACTAAAGCCTGTAAACAAGTAAACATTTTGAAAACTCGCCTGAATTGTGACGCATTAGAAACGGTTTATATCTCCTTTATTCGAGCTATTTTAGAGTGCGGAAATGTGGTCTGGGATGGCTGCACGCATGATGATGCAAAACTTTTGGAAGACATTTCAATTGACTGCGGCCTGCATCGTGACAGGAGCAATGAAAACCACCCTGTAGAAAAGCTATGCGAAGAAACTGGCTGGGAGACCCTATCCAAACGAAGAGAAAGATCCAAACAAATCATGATGCATAAATAGTTCATAAATTAACCCCTAGCTATTTGTACTCTCTTCTCCCCAATACTCCAACAGAAATCGTCCAACTTTGTCCCGATTTAAGAAGAAAATTTCCACTCCCAGACAGTTTTCTGTTATATTTCCCGAACTTTTTAATGTAGGTGAAAGATAGCTGTCAATTTTACATTTTCGTTTGCGTATGAACCCTAGTCAATTGAATGAAAATCTTTTTAAGATTGGTGTAAAAGATTTACCAGCTTGTTCATGTGGCGCCACCACCGAGAGTATCTGGCACTACTTTCTCACCTGTTCAAAATATATTGTCGCTCGAGATGCATTACATACAACCATCGGTTCTTTGGCTCCATTTTCTATCAACGCAATTTTGTTTGGGAGCGCTTCTTGCAGTCTCGAGGACAATATTATATTTTTATGTGTTCAAGGGTTTATTGAAAAAGTAAAGGATTCCAAAGTGAAACTGTGACTGAATCATTCATATTGATAATTCGAGACTGTAACTTAATGATATTTACTGGTAACACTGATAACTTCATGAGGCCCGCTATCTGTGTTTGTTCTATTGGCGTCTATCCTTCCGTTTGTTTTTCTCCACCTTGCTGCTCATCAAGTCCCCTTGGATTTGATTAATGGTGGTTCATTGGAGCTGTGTTGTCAAGTCAGTCCTGTGCTATCGTCTTTTCTCCATTAAAATAGGGCTTTGCCCTTCTTCCCGATTGTTTTTCTTTTGTAAATAAAATACGTTTAAACCAACATTAATAATTTTTTCCACGTTGGGGCTCAAAAAGTAGCATTTAAAATTCGAATATTGCCAAACAAAAAAAATTGTTTCTCAAGTTATACTCTTGTCTTTACAGAGCCGTTAATTTCACAAAGATTCATCCATCCAGTTTTGAGTGGGTCTGTCTCAAAATTACCAAATTGTTAAAAATTGTTTCTGAGATATTCACTACCAAAGATAACCAAGGAGATTTGGCTACTTCAATTACTCACAAATGACATCTGCTCACGCCATTAAGGAGAATGACTAAATTCTTATCTCTTGAACTCTGTCATAACTTTGACCTGCGCACTTAAAACCAATATGGTGGTTCTAATCAGTCACATGTGAAATAATTCGCTCACCTGTAAAAAAACATCCAGTGAGGCTTTGACTGTGAATGGTTATTTAAACATCACCATTAACAACCACAGCTAACAGCCAATTAGCTGATTCACTCATGTAAAGCAGGGACACTTTTTCATCTTAAAGTTTTGCATAGAAGTTAACATGGTACAGTGAAACTTTTTGGCATGGATAAAGATTAGTACTTCATTATCTCAAAAGTAGCAAAAGCTCAATTTCATTGACTGGAAGGTCTCGGGTAAGGGTCGGCGTCTTAACTGTTAAACTGCTATCAAGATAGGTTATGTCGATAAATTATCACCATCTTGTTTTCTGTTAACCAGAGATACAGAAAAGCGATAAATACACAAGAAGCGTGTTCAAGCTGAGCATTGACCTCACTCTAAACGTGTTGATAATCATCATCGTCTAATATATGCAGTGTGTAAAGTAAAACCAGTGCAAATATGTAAATCGGTTGGGCGCACCATGGATTTGGCCACGTTCCATTGGCGCCTCCGTTGTAGAGAGGTAGTTTTCGTATATCACCATCATTCTCATTGTAAACTGAGACTATTAAAGCAGCCGACACTTTAAACCTGGATTGTCTTGGGTCATCTGATATGGGATTGAACGTAAGATGCGCTGACTACTGCCTGCATGGTTGACGTCATTATAGGCTACCATCTCAACACAGCCACTAAGATGCTGATTGCAAGAGGAACATGACAAGAGAATGTCGTGGACAATACTTCGGATCTGCTCGGTACTACTTTGTGGTACCACCTTCTCAGGTAAGCAGAGTAACCATTCACTACCTCTAGTTGTACTTAGTGCACTTCCCCTTCAAATGGGCAAATGTGTACGGTCAATATTCTCCTGAATTTAAGCGACTTTTTGCCCTTCAAACTTTGTCTAGTCAACATGGACGAACTTGTTCATGCATTGCATCTATGATACATTAATGTGTTTCGCTTTCTGTACATAATATATCTATATGCCTTATCAGCTCTATATGTTTATGTTATGTGCATTGAACCATCAGGATTATCTTGTGTTGTTATACTGTAACGCTGGTCCCAAAGGAAGAACGATTTTAGCTGAATAAGCTGCACAATGAATCGGTGAGATGGATTGATGGTTAAGTCGATGAACAGATAAAGATGGTGGGTGGGTGGACGGACGGACGGGCACATACATACATACATACACAAAATATAAAATGCAAATAATGTCTTATGGTTAACTATATTTTCGCCATATTACAATGAGTCAACAGCTTTACTCGAAAAATAGCGAAAAAAATTTGAGATATGGAAGCATGTTAACTTGGCAGGTCTCTCCTAATACCCCCCTCCCCCGATTGGGAGGGGGGGTATATTAACATCGTAGGTCCCAAAGAACTATTTCTAAGAAGGTTTTGTGAAATTGAACATAAGCATGCAAAAACAAATAAGCTACAATAATATCTTCATTTTGTCACCGGTTTAGAACAACGACCGCCCCCCCCCCCCTTTCGATCCCGGCTCTTGCACGACTCAACTGTCCATCGACAAAGAGACCTGTTGACTAGACCATAACTGACACGAAATTACAGATATCCTATAAAACCTCGGTGACGTTAATCCGATGAAAATAAGATTTAAGAACAAAAATTTGGGTGTTGGGCGATGAGACCTCTTATAAATGCAACTGGAATTTTTAAAATGATCAATTGAACTTGTTCTTGGATGTTGCTGGTAAATTAAACCTACATCAGAAGGAAATAAGTCTCTTTGGTGCTACTCGGCCGACTTCAAGAACATGAAGTGCTCAATCTGCATAAAACAGTTGTCTCCATGTTTCACGTATTACAGCATGGGATACCAAATCGGGTGAGATTTTTCTCCTCGTTTGTTTTAAACTTTGAACTGCAGTTCATCATTAAATCCTTCCTTTCTAACGACCCGCGGGATGAAGTGCCTAGTCGCCGTTTGAGTCACTGTGATCTTAGGCCTGGAGTATAAAATATCTGTAAATGCATGTGTCTGGCTCTTTGTTACCATTTATTTGAAGACTACGCCATTTCAAATAAGAGTTTAAGTTATATATTCTTAGCTTATCACTTTGGTATCAGGTACTGACCGCATTATTATTTAAAACAAATTTTGATACAAATACACATATTGTGTTAAATAGCATGTACCATGAATTATGAATACACTTGCCTTTAAAATATTATCAAAATTGCTGTGTCAATAATCTTTCTTTGATGGGAATTTGATATGTGCTCACAAACATGAAACACCTTCTGGCACGCTTGAACCAAACTGTCGCGCATTGAATCATTACTATTCCGCGCCATTATGACCCTAAATTACCACCAAGATGCTCTTTTTTATCAGCACTTTTTCAGTTTAAGGATTCAAAAAAGTACAAGAAAAACACGTTCTTGTAAGTTTTGTTATTTGTAGACTTCGCTACAATGACTTTATATTAGAAGCACATCTTCAAACATCTAGAAAAACCATCACTTATAAGGTCCATGGATAAACGTAGGCCTAATGTTTGTTTTGTCGTTCATTAAATCTGTTTCAGATCCACATGGCACGATAGCGGTGCATGTGACCAGCACAGCAGGTGTCCGTGCCAAACGGATGAATATATATGTCCGGCGCAATGTTATATCTTTAACATCAAGCAGAACCAGATATATAATATATCCGTCGCGTCTTCCTCTGGATGCAAGCAGGTATATAACTGGTACGAAGTGAAGGCTGATGTGAATATAGGTAATAGTACACTTACTATATACTTCTCCGCCTCAAAAATCCCTACATTATCATTTTCTACATGATGTTATTTTTGTGTGTGCATTTCTATAGGGAATACACCGAATAACGTTGTAAAGATACAGCTTGCAAGATGACCAAAATTGTAAATAAGCGTTAGAATGTGAATTGGCATTTTTGACAGCAAAAAAGCAGCCCACTTATATATTCATTGTGTTATTTCGTGCAAATAAGGAATGTTTGCTCCCGGTCACCTTCATCGCCATTTAAAACTTTTTGGACAAGCTCCTTTCGGGGAAATGGATAGATATAACTCTACAAATGCGCGTTTTATTAAGTTCGTTTTCCCAATGTTCTTCATCAAAAAGGAATGGTAGAGTCAGTCTGTTTCACTTCAGTGTTAACTCAATGAAAATATGTTTGTTTTGTGTTTTGCTACAACGGACAAATGTATTTTGTATTTCTTCAAGTCAAACCCAGACAAGTCGAAGATCTTCGAGTTACTACTGTTACATCGAGAAAAATAATGGTGAACTGGACACAGCCTAAAGGCTTTAATGACACACATCCATTTGTCCTTGATTACCAGCTGACAGTAGACACATTGGAGGAGGGCAGGTCCAGATTCGTAAGTTGATTTCTATACCACAGACGAACTGCACTGATACAATTTCCTGGTAAGAGTTCAGAAAACATTGAATGGAGGTTTGACTGAAAGTCAGATATAAGCGTGGGTCTACCTTGCCTGTTGTTAGGTATAAGCGTGGGTCTACCTTGCCTGTTGTTAGGTATAAGCGTGGGTCTACCTTGCCTGTTGTTAGGTATAAGCGTGGGTCTACCTTGCCGTTGTTAGGTATAAGCGTGGGTCTACCTTGCCGTTGTTAGGTATAAGCGTGGGTCTACCTTGCCGTTGTTAGGTATAAGCGTGGGTCTACCTTGCCTGTTGTTAGAAGAATTTCATACCATTGAATACCCCGAATGAGGCCTTGCAAGGCGGTCAGTCAAAGTAACTCATATCTATCTCTCTCTTTCTGCAAAAGGGAGCACAAAACCTAGTGTTTTATCGCAAAACTCCGAAGGTTTTGTCACAAAACACTAGGTTTTGTCACAAAACAATAGGTTTTATACAGTATATGAATGACAGCAAGTCAGAAAGCTGCATGCTTGTTCCAAAGCTCTGGGTTTTGTGAATCAAGTCAATACCTCCATCAACCCTGGAAAAATCTCAGGGTTTTATGAATTTTGAAATTAACAGAGCAAAATCCCGGATTTTGAAATCTAATAAAACCCTGGGTACTGTGACATCACAAAGCCTTGTGATTCGCAAGTTGTGATTTGAGGAACAACACCCAGGGCTTTGGAAAGACTCAATCGGCATACGCGGCACTACCAGCTCTGTCACAAAACCGAGCGTTTTGTTTTAAAAAACGAGATTTGTGTGACCAACGCTGCCTTTCGTCATAAAACCCCGGGTTTGGTAATGAAATTCAGGCTTTTGACACAAAACCCTTGGTTTTACTACACCACTATGATCTTTGTCATACAAAACCCAAGTTTCTGTACATGAAACAAATTTAAGTTCTGTACATGAAACAAATTTGACCAGGATTTGCACAGCGAATAAAATGCAATGTCTGATTCGTTGCTGTTTACATATTTTCAACTTTAGGATATGTACTGTGAAATTTATTAAACCTTCGCCTTTGTGATATCACAAATCCCAAGGCTTTGCAAAGATACAAAATCCAGGTTAAAGTAAATGATTGAACATAGCAAGCACAAAATCCAGATATATCCCCAGACAACCCAGGCTTTTGTTGATAAATAAAATGAAAGGATAACGGCAAAATTCTTGATTCAATAGTTGACAAAACCCTGAGTTTTGTTAAGGTGGAGGATATGAAGTCAGCTCTTTGGATAACCTCTAATCACTTTTTAATATGTTTGGGTAGTTTGGTACTTAAACTACATGCTCCCCAAAACTTAGATCTGTGAACAAAAATGTATATCAAAAAAATTGAGCTCAAAACGTTTGTTTACACTGAAGAGTTTATGCAGTGCTGACCGCATGGGCTTAGTTTGCATGGGCATGATAATGAACCGTGTCATTGTTTGCACAGTCATTTGTCCATGATCCCTGGTAACCAGGTGATCTACTGACAAGTGTCACTCATAGAGACCAGGACAGCATTAGCCATGGAGAGAAGAATGGGCCAATACAGACTAATCACTACCATTGTTCCGACTACTTTGAAACTCTCTATTGATGTAAAGACAAATAAGCGCAATCCACTGACTGGAGCCCAAATATGGAAGCCGTATGGGAACCCATACCCAAACAAGCCAAGTGTGGTTACGTTTGAAGTTTCCAAGTTAAAAAAAAAAGTTGTGTTTTAAGCCACAAAATGTTTTTTTTTTTTTTAATGACAACATCACAGAGGTAAAGCAACACGTTTTTTTCATACAATAATAAAACACAGGACAGAATATTTATCATATTACAGCCATAAAAGCATAAGAATTGGCAACATTTTCTTTCAACGCAATTTTCTCGGAACTGTTTTTTGACAACTTCTGCAATTTGTATCTAGTTTCACAAACAAAGGAATTGTTCTATCACATTAAAGTGAACGGACATCAAATGAAAAACATCATATCTAGGAGCGGATCCCAGGATTATTTTTCTCTGACTACCCCTTCCGTGACTTTTGGAGCAATTATGAGAAACAAAATTAACATCCTGTTGGGACCAACATATAAATTTTGTAACTTTTTATTTATATATTTCAGGACTCACAATTAAATTCGATCCTGGAAATAACTATATAATTTCTTCTGCTTTCAACTTAAAAAAAAATACCAAACAATTTGTTGCGACTTGTGCAGGGCAAATGTGAAAATTATATGAAGTCAGAAAGAATGCTGTGAAAGCTCGAAAAAAAATTCCAATACTGCAAAAAAAACCTACGGATACAAATATATGGATATATAGTGATCAGGAAATATATAGGCTTAATGTACTTGTGAAAAAATGGGTAAAATTGATCCAAAGTTCCCAGTCTCACTGCGCAGTAGCTTCAGATCTTCCACCTGAATAATTGAATATGGCAAGCACATCACCCAGAGTTTTGCTTGCAAATCCCTGGGTTTTGTTTCGATCCCCTGGGTTTTTAAATAATACTTAATAACAGAGCAAACCCCAAGTATATCCTTAAACAATAAAATTCATAGTCGGCTGTATAATTTTGTATCGATCAGACATACGCACATTGCATGTTATTATGCTTCCATGTTGAAGAACTCTCATGTATGTTATAAAAATCAGAACGCAGTTAAACTGCTGCATGCATTTTATTCAATTCGTTGCAGTTAAATTGTAATCAAAGCGAGCAAGGCTCCCTAATCGACAATCTACGGCCAGTAACAAATTATCTGATAAGTGTCAGGTGCAAACCGAAACAAGGAGGGCACTGGAGCGACTGGTCTTCACAGGAAATAAAGACTAAGCAGGCTGGTATGTGAAGAGTTACTTTATTTACTGAATTAGCAAACCGTGGACATGATGCAACCTGACAAATGCGACTTTGATTTTCTATTTTGTTTCTTTCTTTTTTCTTTTCTTTTTACATACTTTTGTAGTCCAAATTAGTTTAAAAAGGTGGTTACGTGAATTTTAAAACTTTTTATTCCATAAATTTCTTAACTCGGTACGACTACTAATACAAAAAAATTAGCCCACAAGGGCAAGCTTTGTAAAAAAAATATATGTGATTAATATATTACATGTAGACAAGCGATAAACACCGAATTAAGAAAAAAGAAGATTCATTGGGTTTGTACACAACTAAAGCCAATCCTTTATTTACATTACTGGGCCACAGCTCCGGCCAAAGGCCCTGAGATACCACCAGGTGGCTACCGTTTGACAGACGAGGCACTTGTATTGTTTTGGAAGGTAGGTAACCAGGACACACCTTTCTTGTTAGTACAGCATTATCCACAAGGCGTCACCTGGTAGAGTCGGAGTGAAAATGTAAGAGCAGTCTACTTCTTGGCTGAGAAAAATAAAAAAAAATCAATTGTTTCTAAAGGTAACCTTGCAGCTTATCCAGAAAAAAACAAACAAAAAAGCCATATGCCAGTATTTTATCATTATAAAGAAGGATTTTCGGTGTGTTTGGCTCATTGTGAGCTGGTAAAACAAGCAGTGACTTCGAAGGTGTATAATATTCCATTCTTTCAAAATGGCATGAGCATCTGATGTGTGCCTGGCTAGCATGCCCCACCTTGTTTTACGCGAATGCCCTTTCACTATATAATGCCGCAAATAACACATGGTAGTGGAGGCTGAACTACTAGCAACTTAAATTGCTGCCAGTAGGTCACCAACTCAAAGACAGATATGTATTAGACATGACATACAAGGTCTTTGGTTGGATATGCTCCTACTTATGCCCTTAAAGCCCACCAAACGTTTTCGTTGATGCAGGCCGGTAATGTGGAGTTTTGAGTCGTGCCAAGGACTAGAATGAATTCATTGGATACCATCACTTTAAAAAACTGCTACAATTCTCTGGAATTCTTTGCCGCATAAAATCAAGTCAACCCCATCTGTTGACACATTTGTAGATTTGATGAAGACGTTTCTTTTTAAACTTACGCTTTAGATGAACTGTCAAAATCTCTAACTTTCAGGAATTTTTAACATCCCTTTTCATTTTAACGATTTTAGTGTTTTTATTTTTTTCCTGATTTTCCAAGTCAGTGCTTGTCAGCATATGATGCATATTAGGGTTAAATACTACTACTACTGCCACTACTACTTCTACTACTAATAATATTAATAACAAACGTCATTATCATTATTTGTAGTAGTCGTTGTTGTACATTTTATTACAGTACCGCGGATTTAAAAATCAATATCCCTTTAAATGCAGGAACATATGCATGGCTAAGGTCATTTGTCAGTTAATTTGGAACTGGTTTGATAAAATTTTATCTTCAAAACTTGCTAAGAATTTGTGTGCCAAATAGCATTTAATTGCATCACCATAATTAAACATGACTTATGCACTGTTTTCAAGAAAACTCAAGAGAGAAAGATTAAGACAGAAAGAGTACTGGTAACATAATCATTCAAGTGCCTGTCGGGAGAAGAGTGCACAAAATCCAGGATAACTTTTTCAGTAATGTTTGTCCAAGACATTAGTTTAAACAACCAACAACTTACTTCTGGCAGGTAATACCAAAAAGGCACAGGAACGGCGTTATAACATCTTATAATGTGATCTTAAGAGATGCAGCCGGCAAGCATGTAGTAGGAAGAAACATTTCCGGAAATGACGCCAGTGGTATCCAGCTAAAAGTAGACACTAAACAAGCATACACAGCAGAAGTAAGGGCGTTTACAACTGCAGGCAGCTCACCAGTGTCTACCCTCAGAGTACCTGGCGAACGAGCCCGTAAGTCTCCGGACCCTTCGGTCCCTTTAATTGTACATTGATGATTCGCTATCAAAACATTTAAAAATGAAGTTTTATTTTTTATGTTACTGAAAAAATGAACTTTGTCAAAACCCACGTGTTCCTGTTTTCCCTTAGGACTCCGGTATCCGCAGTACGTGGCAGGAGAAGCAAGTTCTGATAACATGCAAGTCACGTTCTCTTGGAGATCTCCTGCTTATGTGAATTCCAGTTCACAGAACTATTCCCTTCACTGGTGTCTAGGGAAAGTTACCGAACACGAATGTCAGGTAGGACTGTTTGCGGCTACTGATAAAACTATATGTAGATAGATGGATAGATAGATAGATACATAAATAGATAGATAGATGGATGGATGGATGGGCGGACGGACGGACGGACGGGCGAATGGACAGACAGACAGATAGACAGATAGATAGATAGATAGATAGATAGATAGATAGATAGACAGATATAGATAGATAGACAGCAACTATTGCTTGGAAGTACATAAAAATAGCAAAAATAAAATATCATGTATTTAAGACAATAATATAGACGTGGCAGAAGAATATATCACAGCCTGTCCACCTGGAGTTGGCAATGGTCATACAGTCATTTATCCTGGCAGTTACTTATGCACTATGAAATGAAGCTATTTTTATGCCTATTAGTCTTGCACTTTGGTAGCTCATCATCTTTCTTTCTTTTTTTCATTTTATACTCTACTATTTCTTTATCTTGCAGTAATCTATGCAATCTGTGGGTAGGTATTGTCATTGCTTGGAAACATGATTGGCATATTTTTTCTGGTCTGAATAACAGTGTTTCTAGATTTGGTAGAGCTCAGGCCATCTCATGTAATTCACAAGGGAGTATGAATTTTAGGGCACGAGAATGGAGAGATTCAAGCATATCTGACATATGTTTAGGAAGGCTGAGCGACCAAACAGGGCAAGCGTATCCATAGACTGGTTTTACCAAGTTTTTGTATACTCTTGAAAGGTCTTTTGTAGTAAGTCCAGCATACTTTAATTGTCTCAGATAGAATCGTTTGGATGCCTTTACGTTTGTATAACGTAAATGGGCATCTAACTTCAAATCACAACTAATGGCGACCACCTAGCAGTTTAGTTTGTATCACTCCCTGGATCCCCGTTCCATCCATGACAAGTGGGCGGGGGGGGGGGGGCCTCCGGGTCTTTTCCAAAGGAGCTGAGGAGTTCTTTTATTTTTGTGGTGTTTATATCACGATCATTTTTTTTTTAGAATTAGTTAAGGATATCATCTGTTGCATCAGGCATTATTGGTGGTTGGCCTTTTCTGACAATTTTGATGAAAGAAGTGTCATCCACGAACATGACACTTGGAACGACCGTTTTGAGATGGTCGACTGTATGAACGAATGAGTCAGGCCCACTCAAAGTACCTTGGGGTACGCCGATGTTCGTGATTGCCCAGTCAGACTTCACATTGTTTAATTTAAACCTTTGTTTACGTCCAGCTAAGAAGCTATGGTACCACTTTGTGATGAACGGGTGGGCTCCATTTTAATCAAATTTTTTAACAGTTTGCTGTGATTTGGGTAGTCAAATGCTTTGCTGAAGTCAATGAGTAGCAGCCGGCAATAGTTTTTGCTCTCATCTACTGCCTTGTTTATTGGGTGCCAAGTTTCCAATAAAGCACGGGTTGTGGAGCTACCACCCATTGCCCCTAACAGGCAGGGATCCACATTTGGGCATGCCTTCCATAGATGTTAGACTGGATGTTTCTCTAGCAGTTAGCAAGGACGGGCGTCAGTGAGATAGGTCTCAAGTCTTTTGGGGGGTTGCACATGGGATTTATCTTTGAGACGGGGATCACATTGGCTCCTTTCCAGGATGCTGGCGCATATGCTTCCCTTATAGAGCTGTTGTACATTGCACAAATAGATTTAGCAATGATACTTGACAAGTCTTTGAGTATCCAATTTGGGATGTTGCCGGGACCAAGAGCTTTAGACAGTTTAATGTTGTCGAGTTGTTTTTCAAACTCGTCTACAGATATGATGAATTCATCTGGTACTGGATTATTGTTTGAAGGAGTTGGCACTCATGGTTCTAGGTCCTGGGAGAATGAGATGAATGTATTGTTTATTTCGTTTGCAAGTTTTTAGTAGTCACCGTGACATGTGTTATTGGCTAGGTTCTGAAGACTATCACCTTTTGTATTCAACCCGATGAAAGATTTGACAGTTTTCCACCACTGTTTATTATCCCTCACGAAACAGTAGACTTTGAAAAATGTGATTTGTTTTCTCCAGGGAAAAATTTGAATGGTTTTAACTGGTTTATATTAAGCCAGGTTTTGAAAGTGCCTTGTGATCTGTGATATGCAGTCTGTGACGAAGTGATATCATCATCATCATCATCATCATCATCATCATCATCATCATCATCATCATCATCATCATCATTATTGAAAGCATATAAAAACAAATGGTTTCTAATACTTGAAACTACCTGCCCCATTTCCGTGCAGTTTCCTTGCTATGTGGGTACTTGGGGCCAGCGTTAATCTCTTCAAGAGGGAACCTCGGTGTTCTCTCTTAAAGTATCATACGGTAGACAGAAACGTAATTCATCGCTATCAGTAGGTCGTAGTCGCAAGAACGTTCTTCGTGGCCTCGAAAGTCTTTCTCTTGCTAACGACATTGTGAGTGGCAGCCAAGATACACCAACTCGTGTCCATTGCTTACAGTTTATAGGAATGAGGCCTGTGTATCTTGTATGTCAAACTACACTCGTATTTTTTGGCCTTCCCACGTCATTTCCCCCTTATGGTGTAGCCAACGTTTAGGATATTGACTAATCATTTCAAAATCCACAAAGAACAATCTACACATGTGAGTTTTAGTTGATCGGTTGCCCCATATCCTGCAACCAGGCTATATCAAAAGTGGAAAATGATATGTGAAAGTCCATAAAATACGAATATAGGTTTTTACACAAGATAAAGACTAGCGGGTCGAAATACTTAGAACACGATCAAGCCAGTATCTTGTGGCCACCACTCACTATCCCATTTCTATGACTTTAGTACGATCTCGTGGCCTTGGATCATGTTTCCAGATTTTTTGTGTCCTGTGCCACCCACCCCATCCCACCCCCGGCACTGCCCGTAAATAAGGGAGCTCGTGTGCTTAAGGAAATCAATCTGGTCTCATTCAAATTGGCCATATTTGTAGCACGTTGAGATATACATGTACTGGAGCTGTCATGATGGTGAAATTTAGCTGACGACATTATAAAATAATGAAGACTTAATTAATGAGTTGTGGCACATCTGTCATATTCAATCACACGACATATTGATGGAGATGTTCTCTTACCCTTGTGCCGGCAGGATGAATTGAAAAGTGTTTCACTTTCGCCGTACGATGGGAGATATCGTTTAGCGCTGGGTAAAGACTACCGGAAGTATCTGTTCGCCATGGGAGCAAACAATGAATCATCCAGCAGTGGCATGACGCCTTGGCTTTGCGTCTTCCGACACTCAGGCAGTATGATCAACTTGTTTGACCTCTAATTTTGCTAAAATTACTACTTTAAACTATGCATTCAGACAAATGACATTGTTAAAACCAAATTTTAATATGGTGACTTGTAATGTTGTTCTGTGTTGAGAACATAAGGGTTTAAAAGGATTGCCCCGCAAGAAACAGTACTGTTTCTAAAGGCCACTTTTTGGGAGACAGCGTACCGGGTAGGGTTTTTCTTTTCTTTGTGCTTTTTTTTTTTCGTCGAAGAGGACAGCCTTTACATGACTCAAGAGTCAAATTTGGTGATAATTGCATCTGTATTTGTCGTTTACCTTGCTTGAGACGTTTTGCTGGTAGAAAGGGTGATCTTAAACAGCATGTGGGCAAAATGAAACTGCTAGCAAGGTTTTCCCTGATTTGCATTACAGGTAAAGTTTTATTTTTGGGTGTTTAAGTTCGACATGCCATAACAGGATTATCAACTGCAGTGCCACTAGAAATAACCAATATGGTGATTCGGACTAGCCATGCAAATTAGCTATATACCGACAGTCTTGGGACTATTATGTCTGTGTGCCACACAGACATTTTGTTTTTCCTGGGAGTACTTGTTTGTTTGTTTGTCTCTCCCTGATTTTGTCCGGAGCTTTTCTCGGACACCGCGATACCTAGAAACCCCAAATTTGCTATGATGATAGACCTAGCAGTGAAATTGTATACATTGTATTGAGTTGTCAAGATGTTCAAAATTATGCAAATAAAGGGCATTAAAAAATTAAGTCTTTGATATGTTCAAAACTATTATAGATATAGACATGTTTTCTAATGTTAACTATAGGTTTGTGAGGATGGATATTCTAACGGAGATGTTTTCAGATTATTAGCAGTTGATATTATTCAAATTAGGGCCATTTGATAATATATGTATGAAGACACGATTCTGAAGGCTAGTGATAGATTTGCGACGGTGGGCTATCTAATGGATATGTTTTCAGATTTGTAGCAGTTGAAATTATGCAAATTATGGGCATTTAAAACTTTGAATCTTTATGATCTTTAAACCTAATATAGATAGAGACATGGTTATAAATGCTAGCTATAGATTTGTGAGAGTGGGCTATCTGTTGGATGAGAAGGAGTATCAGGACGTGCTGCCACCTAATGGAAAAGATAATAACTGAACTTCAACTTCTTGAGTTTATTAATGATGGCATATATCCATGCATAACTTGCATATTTTCAAGTTTTGTGCATTAGAAACATTTCAAACATGTTTTTGTTTGCAGCATACAGATTTCCTGTGAAGCAAATCTTGTTTTCTTGTTACACCTATGCGCCAACATATATAACAAAACCATCTAGCAAAGTAAACCATTTTGATGCCTGTTTATCTGCATGCAACTTTTTTATAAAAAAATTACCAGAAATGGTCTAGTGTCGTAATATTTATATTTTTTTTCTAAATTAAAATAAAAAAGCGCCTAAGAAGCACTCTGCATTTTATACCAGGCACTACTCTTACACAGTCCAAATATAAGTGCAATGGTGACTACATATCAAGCAGGTGTTACTCTTTGACGGCGACATATTGAAGTCAAAAACAAAGGATGTAGATAATGGTCAAAACAAGTTTCATACCATGTACTCCATTACAGGGCCACCAGAATATCCTTCGTTCACTTTCGAGGAACGTTCTCATGACAACCTTTCGATAATCCTAACACCTCTCACATGCAATTGGAGGTCCAGTAGTGTGAAGGTCTTGAGATATCACATTTATTACAGAAGCGTCGGTTCTTCTGGTAAGCATTCAATTCACATGTATCAGACTAAGACCTGAACATGGAGCGGACATAGCGTCATTAGATAAGAAAACAGTTTTAGGGATAAAAACGTATGTAAGACATATGTTCGGTCGAAATGAACATATCCAGCATTAAACAGAGAAAGTGAGAAAGTGCTATTTCTGGGGATGATATCTGGTTTTGTCTAATATTTGAAAATTTAATGGTGACTTAGGTGACAGTGTTGGAGACCTGTCTCACAAGGTTGATGGAGTTTGGCTGTTTGGACCAGAGCTGAGTTCTTAAACTGCACTTTGTGAAATCTGTTCGAAATGTACACATTGTTGTATACTGCATAACAGTGTTGATATGGCAGTCACACATAACTGCCTCCACAGAGCCATTCTTTTTAAGAATGGGGATTTGGTCGAGTGCATTTCCCATTTTAGCTAGGCGACCGGTGCCAAAGGATGGAGGTTCGAGTCTCGCTCGTTCTGAACATAAAATTATAGTTCATTAAAATGTATCATTGAGTGAACATGAAAATATGGTTCATTTAAATATCATTGAGTGCCAGAAATGATGTCGACAGTGTAAATGTACGATCCTTCCAGCGAAAAAGAAAACTGTTGGTCCACACTGCAGTACCATAGCTCTGCTTGGTCTCTCACCTGACAAGAAATATGAGGTGGCTACACAGGCAGAGTCAAGGGATGGATTGGGACCAAAATCCAACTTTAAGCTAGAACCAGGTACGTTAACATTTCTTTTTAAGGAAAGAAGGCAGAATGGTAAACATAACAAAGAATTATATGATAAGGAATCAGGAATCACTGTACTTCAAATTGAACTCGTATGTTCTCTTTTACACCCTTCAAGTTAACCAGCGCAGTCCTAATGAGCGGTAATACATCTGTACAGAGTCCCCCACCGCAAGTGAGTGCTGTCTGCAGTTTTTACAGTATAGAGAATATGATATGGTCCGCACAAGAATTTTCAACGAGTGTCAAAGGTCAAGGTTATAATGACCTAATTTGGTGCATGAAACACAACCACCCCGAAGAGAAATATATAGAAAGTAATTCTTCCTTGGCTATCCCAAAAATTATCAATGCACCAATTTCGGTATTACAGGGTAAAAAAAATGACATTTTCAGACGAAGGACAGATGCAAGGGATGCAAACCTATAGCCCCGTCCGCTTCTTATGTGGACATAATGCATAATTTATACTTCAACATGTGCAATGAGTATCACTGCATATCTGTCTAGCCATTGTATTTTATAAGGAAAGCAAATATGAAAACTGGATACCTCCAACAACAAATTAAGAGATCAAATGTTATGTACATTTTTATAGAAATAGGGTATGTGTATGACTTAAAATAAAAGTAATCTGAATGACATGAATAGTATCAAAAAGGTCAAAAATATGAATAGCAAAAGGCATAAAATATTTTTATTTAAACCATAAAGCTGCTTATAACATGTACATATTCTTGCGTCTACACGATTTTAAGATGAAGAACATTTTTTTTCTAGAATAGCCACGTGATATTTCAAACCATACAGACCATTTTTAACGTATTGAGTTGTAGGGGGTTTTTTTTCATTGTTAGAAGTCTGTCAATTTGAAGTTAGCTTAAGGACGTATTAAAAGTAAAACGTGCACTATACGGTAAAAACTATGGTAAAATATATCTGAAAAGACCAACGTTGGGCCCGGTGCCATGGCGGCCTTTAAAGTTTGGAAATAAGAAGAGATGAAAGCCACGCCGCGAGCTGCAATGCAGACCGTATTGGAATACGTCACGCAAGGGTAACAATAAAAAGTGATTGTACCTACTTGACAAACAACCCCATAGCCTTTATTAGCCCCACGCCCTCCCATGGAACTGAAGACATATCACAAAGGAAAGAAAAATTCGTTGTGTTCAAATATACAAGATGATTCAGCCTGACTTTGCCTGTATATGTATGTGTGAATTTCTATACTTTCTGTCATTTCCAGACCCTCCGACTGCAGTAGCAAATATGCTAAGACTAGGTAGGTCCATGTCACTGGTTTTTGAAATTAAAAATACAAGTTACTTGGCAATAATCCGATTGTGTTGTATATGTATATATACATATATATATATATATATATATATATATATATATATATATATATATATATATATATATATATATATATATATATATATATATATGTATGTATGTATATATATATATACTAACAGTTCCTTTGTGAGATCATTGGTAATCAATTTTACAAATTTCAAAACCATGTGAACGTTTGAAACTGTCGACAAACTACCTTATTAACAAGTTTCCGTCATTTACATGCACGCGGTGAGCCCATGTAATCGTTCTACATCGTCAAGCAAGAAAATTTATCAATCATATTAACCAAATGTCAATACCCAGTTCAATATTTCTAAATCAAAGTAAATTTATATGGAACTCATTCATGGTTAGGTAGTTGGTATACAGAATGTACGCATCAAGTTACTGTCAAACCAGTATTATTCAAAATATGAATTGTACAAAGTTATTTCCTTGCACGAAAGTTCATCTTTGCTATCCCTTTATTAAAGTGTACAGAAATTGCTTGTAACTACTGTTTCATCTGCAGGTTTGTATTCCATTTATCTACCGGTCAGTGTACTTTCAGTCATTGTTGGTACCATCTGTATTGCGATGTAAGTATACCCTTATTCCATGTTCCATGAACATTGTTTACATAACGGTCTGTATCAGAAAGTACCGAGTGACTACGGCATTAATCGATATACATAATTATGTTGAACTCCTCAATCGTAAAATGTCCTATTGCACCACTCCAACAAAATGCTGTTCTACATTCATTCTGGAGACTTGTCGATATGAAAAATTGTAGCTCTCAGTTGTGAAGGTGACAGTTCCTTTCAGCATTAAGAAAGAGTGAATCAAAAATAGAACTTGGCCAATTAGATTAAGTTTTGCGATACTAAGCATCAATGAAGTCTAAATTGGATCGTTACAGTGGCAGGTCGCATCCGCAATAATCTACGCATAACATGAGACAGCAAAATTATTATTACATCCTTTTGTTTTCAAAAAGTGAACACTAAGCTATTTACTGAAGCCTGTATCTCCCTAGTGTTATAATTTAACCAATGAAACACTTGATTTTAGATATTTCCGGAAGAAGCTGACTAGGGCTAGCATCTTCCTGTACCAACTCCCTGAAATCCAAATTCCAGGAAACGTGTCTCAAGTAGGTATCATTCTGATGTTTTCTCATAACTTTGTAGCAAAAGCACTTAACTGTTTATCCTCGATTTTTGAAGCTCATTAAGTAAAACATTGGTCATGCATGTATAGTCATGCAAGTATACCACGGCTAGAGATTCCAAAAATCACGCAATTTGTCACAGCATCACAATTGTCTATGACACTTTCTATTACAATGTATTTAGTCAGCAGGAATCTGAACTTTGCAGATGGTGTTTCGTGACGTAACTTGTAGACCGAAGCTCGACTATCCAACCCCAAGTGACTTGATTAGTACGTTGGAACCAGTGGGTTTATTCTATGTGGCTTCTCCACCAGCTAAAAATGCAGATCAGAACCTGAATATGGATGAGGAAGACCTCCAAGAAAGTGATGCATCTGTGCAAGTTCCACGACCTCGCGACACTGACCGGGCAGCAGCAATTGATGAAATAAGAAGTCTCATAGAAGACTATACTAAACGACTAACTGATAACAATGAAATAATATATTCTTTGAAGGAAAGCAACATACTACAACCCACTGCCCAAGAAAATGATTCCAATGGGGATCCACAAGCAGCTGACGTTAGAATTTTACCCGCAACAGCTGTTCTGAATTATGTGCCAGAGAAAAATCCGTGTGACCATGGAGTAAGTAGAATAGATCAATATGCCCAGGAATTGCCAACTTGGGATGACAATGATATGGAGAGTGATGACGTGTTTTCCCATTCCTTCCATACACGTGGAGGCATCATGTTCGGGGAAGTGGGTTTAGACAATCACAAAGAAAGAAACAATATATTCACAGATGATGGACCCAGGGACTGGCCTGTGACCATGAGCAGGCCATGGTTGTGCTCGCCAAACACTTTACATGGTCAGGGTGTTCCTCCATTCGAGGGCTGTGCTTCCATGCCACTGTCAGAAGATGATACGTCCATGTTCGACTGGACGGACGTAAAGTTGCCGTTTATGCGTATTTCAAAGGACATGTCAATACTTGAGTCTGGAGATGTTGCTCACACCTTAAGCAGTAAATCTGCAACTGCTTACAAATCCATGTTTGAACTGATTTCTGAAAGACCTTCCTGTGTGACATTTCCTACAGGCAGCACAAAGACAGAAGAGCCATTTTCTCAAAAGTTCCATGAAGGAATGCATAAAACTGAAAATGTATCGGAGCAAAACAATTTTCAGATAGGTGCTCTTTTTAATCCGAGAGCAGTCTCCAATGAACTTGGCTATAGCTCCATGCAATCACTGAGGGAAAATGGAATTCTGAAAGCTGATATCCATGACAGTACTTCCTATGATAGGTTTGATGATTCAATTTGTGGAGCGACGGTTTTGATGACAGAGAGTGAGGAAACAGCCCCTATGTCTGATTCTTTTGGCCACTCAGATGATGCTATTGAGAAATTTCGTGACACAAGACAAGGCGTGGCAGGATGTGGATACAGTTCTATTAGTGCTTTGTGTGACCTCGGGGTTCTTCACATGAGAAGTAGAGATGACTCGTAACTGTAACGTGGCTGCTTTATTGTTTTCAAAATTACAAATAAATCTTATGATAGTTTTAACACTTTCATATTTTATAATCTGATGGATACAGTCACTTTTGAAGCTTTATCTGTGTTGAAATTAGGGTTCAGGGAACATAACGGAAAATTGCTTGAAGGTGTTATTATGATGATGCTATGCTTGCAAAGGTTTTGGTAGGATACAGCTGATACATATTAAACGTTGCAATTAGGAAACATTGATTTGCTCCTCAGGGATATCAAACAATGGTCAGACAGGCCCACACTATGCAGTGATGCAAACATAGGGAACCTAGATAAAGGACAAATGTTGCAATATGTCAAGATGAGCTAATGTTGCACTGTATGTAGTAGATGGTGGGAATTTTTCGCAGTGATTTTATAAAGTGTATATGAATTTGGAAACCATTTTATATACTTTTGAAATGTCCTAGAGCATAACAAACATAAGATATACTTGATTACATCTTCTTTTAAGCATTGATTATGCAGTCGTTATGTTAAGCTCACCTGGCTGTGCTTGTGTAAGCTTCTGCATCTATTGTCTGGTTTTGTTTGACCCTTATATATTTTTTGTCTAAATTTGTTGCGACAGGAGTATGTATAGCGCTTCCCTGATTGAAACTCAAATTTATTTTCAGTTTAATAAAACATGTTTGAACCAAAAATACCAAACTCTGTGATCTAATGTTTACATGAATACAGTGGAACTCCTTAAGCTATTGAGAGCAGAATAAAGTCTTCGGCATAGCGAGGTGTTTGTGCCTGAGAGGTTCATACAGTGTACAGAAAGATCATCAGGACTGAGAAAAGGCGTTCACTCTATGTACATGTTCAAATAAGGGAGGAATGCGGCTGCAAATGTTTTACAATGCAAATAGGCATAAGGTATTATGTGGCAAAACTGTATTAGAGATTGTAATAAGCCTCCTCAGCACAGAATTCAGTGTGGAAAGGCTGCCACAGCTGGTAGCATAGGTCTATTGGGAGAACCTGTGTATGTACCAAAGTACCTTTGTCATAACTTTATGTATAAATGGATACATTTATACCAATATTATACTTACTTTCCCGGATATGATATCTACCTAATTATCATCCAGATAAGGATTCCTATCAACTTTCAAGTTTTGTTAAATTGTCTTTCACAGGAACGAAACTCACACAGGTCACCCTGCGGCTTTGAAAGTTAGGTAAAGGTGACCCAGTTACAGCCCCACCAAAGGTCTTACTCACATATATATTCCTACCCAGTTTCGAGGTTTCATTGAGTACTTCAAGACTTGTCGCACATCAACCAAAAGTGTTGAAGAATAACAACAACCACAAGTATAAGGGCAAAAAAATGCCACTAATACAATCTCTCTCTCTCTCTCTCTCTCTCTCTCTCTCTATGATTCTTACAGAAGATAAAATAATTGGAGGTCTATGTAGCCCAAATGCATGCAAGAGCACAATACCTCCAGCTCATTATGACCTGTCATAATGAGCTCGAGGTATTGCAGATGAATAAAATATGCTTGGTACAATCTTAAAGCTGGTACAATCTAGAACCTTGTACTAAACATGTTCTGCTTTATTACCAAAATTCTAAATACCTATACCAGCACCACCTTGTAAATAAGACCAAGACTTCAACAGAATGCAGTCAACACTCTTTGGGGAAGTCAAAACTTACAACAACAAAACCCCAAAACGTTCATAAAATGTGACACCATATGTGGAGCAAATTTAGGTCTATTTGTGCCTAGAATTGGCACAAGGCAATTTGAAAGTAATGGCTGCAAAGTGTTTGAAGAAAAGCAAAGACACAGAAGGAAAATTCATGATATTTTGTGTATTTTTTGTTGATAATGGTTTATTGGTGGTTGCAATGACAATGGTGAAATACATACAAAGGTAACATACGGTAAATAAAAAACCCCATAAATATCACAACTCACAACTAGATGAGAGAGAGAGAGAGAGAAAAAAAGAGTACAGAGATATATGTATGAACACAAGTGACACATATAAAAGTTATACGGCCATTTCAGTGGGAGATCTACTGGACGAGAATTTTTTAGTAATTTCAGTATTAGTGAGTATATTTACCTCTCGACCACCATTGCTTAGACCTTCGTGTCTGGCCCAATTGCCTGACACAATTGATTTGGGAGCCATAAAGATTTGATGCCCCCATGGCATCTCCACTCGGTCAGGGGTAGGTTGGTGTGACTTCTGGCTTGCATGCTCCCATATTCCTCCTCCTCCATGATTCGTCGGTGAAATTCACCTGTGGAGAGGAAATGCAGTGGTCAGGTGGACTTCTCTGGTGATCGAGAGGTGAGTATACTGACTAATACCGAAATTGCTAAAACTTTCATGTATTAATTACATAACATAACCTCATTACATCGACCACCATTGCCGATATAAAAATGCACTGGAGTCATGTGTAATGATACACATATATTGACAAACAACCACTGGAACCAACAGCCTAGGGAGTCTATTGGTCTGTGTGAGGAGGCAATGTCAGTTGGGAAAACCTTAGAGGTTTGTGAACATGAGGAGGCCAACAACAGAATCCTGGCCTATCAGCATGGGTCTGCCAATGGGGCCCCCCCCCCCCATGCCACCCGCCAACCTCAGACCAGTCTGCCACAAGGTAGACAATGTGTATTTCCACTCTTTGAGTCCTGGAGATCCAGGAAGACCAGTGAATAGTGGATAACATGGCAGGCACCTGTGGTGGTCATATGGTTCCGTAAGGCAGTATCCATTGAAACGGGCCCACGGGCTCTTGGCTCAGCATATCGTGGGGACATCTGTCTGATACAAGTCTGAGATAAGGTCTATGCCTACCTATTGACTGCATCTGAGTCTAAAACTGGAGGCCCCTCTAAACTGGAACATGGCGGCTGCCCTGATGGGACCAGGGAATTCTCATGGATTAGTACCAGGAGCCTATGCAGAGGAGCCTTTTACAGCAGCAAAGGTGTTCATGCTGTCCCCAAGCATAATTAAGTTGAGCAGGCAGTGTTGGGCAAAAGTTCACGATGATCACCAGCAGCAAGTCCAATTGATATTGACAACAGCAACATTCTTTGGGGCATGCCAGGATGCATAAAATGCTTGCACCTCATGAGCTCTACCCGAGCCTTGTCTCAGGGCCTAAGGCCTTTCCAAATCATTCAAGCAGACCGGGGTGGTCTGCTTATTCCATGAAAAGATTTGTTTGTTTTTTGTTTGTTTTTGTTTGTTGTTTTTTTTGGGGGGGGGAAACATGTTCCTTTCAGGACTTACCCTGGGGCAAAACAGGGTGGACCTCTGACCCTTGGCACCATCTGCACATGAGAGATACCAATGCAGAACTCTCATTGGGCTCAGGGCTCTTTCCTTAGTGGGGAGAGCCGTATCCATAGCATAAACAGTAAAACCCATATAGGCCCATAGAGGGATTTTGAGCCACTTGGTTCTTCACACGGAAGCCCACGTGAGCTTTTAGCGTCACCTGGGAGTGATGAGGCAACGATTTGATTTGGTCATGCACCAGAGACTGGATCTCCCTTCTTCTAAATTCTGAAATGAGTGTTAAGAGAAACCAAGTTTTCCACATCCGGTACTTGAGCTCCACTCAGCAGGGGTCATCTGGGCACTCAAAGGGCCACCCCTTTAGCATTATGAAGACCAGTAGCAGGTCCCACTGTGGTAGTACTGTGGTGGCACCTACCTATCAGCTGGTCTGTTTATGTAAAATGTGGTAATGAGCACCAACAGATAAGGATTGCTCACCATGTGAATGTCTTGGACATTTGCCAGGGTTAAGGATATGGCACACCAAAACCCCACCATGGTTCTCAAGCGTCTACTGAGCACCTCCCACTGATACAGCAGGAAGTATGGAATGTCCACAAGATGCAGAGACCACAGATCAATTTTCCATCCAGTGTGTCATTCTGAAAACACTTTCCATAAAGCTTAGTAAACTGCAAGAGAAGAGCACTTGTTGATTGACAGTTATAGCAGAAGTTTCAGCCATGCCAGTAGAAGTAGCGGTGGCTTGATGCCTAATTCCAGAAGGTCAGACAACCAAATCTGTCCTCAGTCACCAGGGGTAACTCAGATCAGGTTGTAGTTCTGGGACCTAAGCTTTCACAAGACCTTCAGGAGGATCTGGGAAGTTGGAAAGACGTATACCCAAAGGTTGCTCCAGTCCATGGCTGGAGCATCCACTGCTAAGGCATGGGGGTCTGGGAGAGGTGACACATAAACTGCAAGTTTTGCATTTGTGCATGTCACAAAGAGATCCAGGTGTGGATTACCCCCCCCCCCCCCCCCCATAGCCTGAACTACCCAGTTCATGGTTAGAGCATCCACTGCTAGTGCCTAGGGATCTGGGAGAGGTGACACATAAACAGGATGTTTTGCATTTGCACTTGTCACAAACACATCTACCTGTAGGGTACCCTACCTGGTCCACATGGCCTGAATTACCTGTCGTTGGAGCAACCACTCTGTCTCTACTGGCTGACCTCTTCTTGAAATTTGCTTGGCCAGGACTTTTTCCAGTCCTGGAACATTCCTGGCATGTTTGTAGACATTGTGTTTGGAGCAACATTGGGTGATGTGTCTGGCTAACTCCATCAGCTTTTGGTAGCAGGACCCACCATGCCCATTCAAGTAGGTGGTCCTGTTTTCACACATAATGAGAATGCAAAGCAAGAGTCAGGAACCCTGAGGCTTCCCCAACTTCTTTGCCATACTGGGCTTCTTGCCCTTTCCAAATCACTCTCCCCTCTTCCTGGGTCCTTGCAACATCAGGCCAGGCTGGGATGTGAGTGGGCACAGTTTGGGTGCCATGTTTGGGGGGGGGGGGTCGGTGGCCAACAGAGAAAATGACCCAATAGAGTTGTTCACAGACTTCATCCTGGTGCACTGGTGGGACAGGCTTGAAGGTCCTTCACCTGGCAAACAGCATGTTAGAGAACAGAGGCCCTGTGCATGCTTGGCAGAAGATTGGGTCAGGCAACTTTTGACCCTGGAGGTAGGCCTCCCTGAGCGGCAAATGACCCTGGAGGTAGGCCTCCCTGAGCGGCAAATGCTAGTTTGCCTCTAGAGTCTGGGCTGTCCCAATCTGGTGGTCAATCACCAGCCACAATGAGGTCGTGAGCAAAGCTGCCTCACCAAGCCAGTCAAGGAACCCCTCAGAGATCTGTGCCAAATGCTACAGGTCATCCAAGAGGGACCTGAGAGCCAATAGTGAGTAGGAGGCTGTGAGGCAGTGCCTCTGTCCACAACTGCTGCTCCTCATGGAGATTGTGTTCTGCTTGCCTCTCAAAGCCGGGAGGCAGGGTACTTAGCTCAAAGGAGAGGTGCAGTGGGATTGCCAGCTGCTTGGTCCTGGTGAGGCTCAGAGAGGGAGCAGCAGGGAATACCAGCACAAGGGTTGGAAGCACCAGAGGTGGCACTTAAGTCGCAGTAGGGGCCACAACCGGAGAAGCTGAAGGCTCACTACAGGTAGACACCATAGACTTTGGTACCTCCTCCAGTGCTCTAAGATACCTGGTTGTCCAAACCAAGCTCTCGGACCTGAGAGATCAGGCTTTCAGCTCTCTTTTCAGTGCTCTGAGATGCCTGGATGTTAACCCGAGCTCTTAGACCTAGGATCTTGGGAAATCGAAATGATCTGTATGATCAGTGTTTTCTGTCACAAGAGTTAGCAATACATACATATAAATCAGTAAATATACAACAGAGGTGAATTATGCCTACCAAACAGACTGATGAAAAGTGGCGAGTTAAATTACACCAAGACGGGACGATGGTACCCATTCCCTCTTTTACAACAAAAAACAAATAATACAGAATTACGATTATTAATACTGTGACAAGCAAATACAAAATCAACAGTTTGCTGCCAAAATTGAGCTATGTGAAACGACGCTTCAAAAATCAGGAGAAAAAACTTACCTTTGAATATGCTGAGTAATACCACATACTGAATCTTCAGTCTTGTGAACTGTTTACGCCACAACATCTCAGCTAAAAAAAGCATAAATATTTTTTTCAAAACAATTACAATTGCTAAGTTATCAATACAGAACATAACTCTACTTGTTTATTACAGGCTTCTGACGGACAGGTAATCCTTGACATCAAAAACTGTATGTTCCTTGAAGAACAGTTTTGCAGAATTAAAAAAATTAAAGTGCTCTCAGATTACAAAGAGTAGATAGTGTAATCAGCGGTGACTTCAATGACAAAATACCCCGATGTCATGATGATTCAGATGTGTGTTTGACTGCCTTGTCAAATTTTGAAATTCAGCATTACGTTCTGCTATGCCGAAACAAAAACACGGGTCATTATCCTGTAACTATCAGAACTTCTGGAGACTAATGTGATGATTCAATACTTACTTTGACTTTTTTAACACACACAAACGGTAAAACATGATTACGCCTCATATGAACAAAATTTCCTGGGACATCTTAAGACAGTTTGGTTCATTTAACAATAGAATTGCCTTAATTATAGTCTTTTGCGACATAAAAATCAAACGCCTGTCATCTTGAAAATTCAATAACTGATTGCAGTTTCCTCTTTATCGAGTGTAGTTAACAGCGCGTATGCACTCGATACTGGTTGGCTATCACTTACCCGGACCTGTGGGCAATTCCACAAAAGGCCCACAGTATTATTAAACTGGTAGCGTTTTTGTATTTGTTTGCTCATATTTCTTATCAGAATCGTATACCTGAAGACAAACAATTATTGATGCAGCGGAAAAATATAAAATAATAAAATGTAATGCAATGTTATATATAATATATTATATAATATGATATAATATAACATGGCATAACATAATATATGCTATGATATATATGTATATATATATCTATATATATATATATATATATATATATATATATATATATATATATATATACATATATAATTTTTCCGCAGGTTTGGTCCAATAAAACTTTCTATTTAACTTTTTCTATTTATGTCTTTGTCTGTCTGTCTATCTGTCTGTCTGTCTGTCTCTCTCTCTCTCTCTCTCTCTCTCTCTCTCTCTCTCTCTCTATATATATATATATATATATATATATATATATATATATATATATATATATATATATATGGCCTACCTTCTTAACCTTTGATGACTTGTAACGTGAGGGGAAACCAAAACTTGAAATCGATACCGATATTTATGTTTGTGTGTGAACACAGACATGTATTATTTTTCTCAATAATATTTCTTTCTTTCTTGCCTATCTTTCCACTTTACTCTTGTGTAGGCTCAAAATCAGACAATATTCGAGACAGAAATTTCAAATGCGGCATAGATATAGCTTCTATGGTGAAGAATATCGTGCAGAATTGACAACAGATTGAAGATTTGGGGGCCATTTTAGCGATATTTGAAAAGGTCAATTCTTTTTGGCTCCCAAAGTATTCAACATAGCGGCCCAAATGTTGGTTTTGGTGCATTTGCTGGGACTGCGCATATATCGGACACATCACAACAGTTATACAGTTTATATTTATGCCAATTATAGACACTGCAAAATTTTAAAGTTGAATATCTTCAAAATTGTTATAATAGAGAAGCCATTGCGACTTCAATTCATAGGTTCGTGCTGTGGGCACATCCAATGAACTACAAGCAAAAGTTGTAAAATGTCAATTTATTATAATTGGGGACATATTTGAATTTAACCCCTTTCCTGGTCAAACTGCCCAAAAGCGCCTGTCGTTTGTCTTAACGTTTTTCCTTAAATGTCTCTTCAATAGAAAACATTTTTGTTGACATTTGTAGGCAAGACTATTCATGATGGCACGCCCCAGGTCAGTAGCTTTCCTTGGCACAATGCGCCCAACCTGCACAAAGGAAACCTATTAACTCGGTCATACCCTGACCAGGAAAATGTTTAAAGTTGAATATCTTCAAAACTCATAAATTGGACTCTTAATCCATGTGATAATATTTCCGTTATCCAGATATTTCGCCGGTGATGTCCCCAGCTTTCTCAATGGAAGTTAAGATGTTACTTGAACGTTAGACTGGTCAGTTAGGCCTAGCACGTCATTATATGTAATTTGTGACGTCATTAATGTAGACATGAAAGTAAACAAATTTTTGTACTTATGATTATAAAATGACGTAGAACTTTTCATTATGCGCTAAAAATACAGCCTAGGCCTACCAAGGAATTATTCAATTATTTTGCTTCACAATAGGGTCCTAGACGAATCCTATCTCCACTCCATTATCCCGATTCATACCAGTTTCAGGACCTGTCTTGTACGTTTTAATTTTTATAGATTCACGAATTTTCCTTTTCCAACAATTGGGCTCAAAGGTTAAAGGTTTGCATTCTTTCCAACATATTTGTTTTCCACAGCCAAGACAGTGTTCTGCTATCGCCGACTTGTTAATTTCGCCTTGTGTAACTGCTTTCCTGTGCCCAGAATTCTTGCCGTTAGGGGGCGCCCCGTTTATCACATGGATTAAAAGTCCAATATGAACTTCAATTTGTGATTTACCAATCAACATGGGAGAAAAATGTCTTTGAAACAATATATCTTCAAAACTATTATAGATAGAAGTGCCACTTCGATTTCGAAGCTTTGTTCTGTGGGCGCATTCAACACAAACTTAAGTTGTAAAATTTGAATCTATGCTTATCAGGGCCACACAAAAATATTCAAGTTTAATATCTTTCAAAACTTTTATAGAGAGAGGTACCATACCCAGTATGGGTTTGTAGTATAGGCAACTCCTATGGCACAAAAACCAAAAGTTCAGGAATTTCAATTTATACTACATTCACTGAAATTCCCACAATACATGTATTTGGGGTGGCTGTATGAGGGGCCTTTCAAGGCAGACAAGTCGCCTAGGAGAAAGGTTCTAAAACAGCATAGAGGTAGATAACAGTAACCAGCTTGCACATGTTGTGGTGAAAAAGGGGGAGGGTGGTGAATATGGAAACTTCAGTGCATAAACACCCTGTCTGGGCCACTGCATACATAAACAGTTGACATGGGGATGTCCCAAAAGTTGCCTTTTTAGTTGGGCGACCTCTGCAGAGGGGACCACATAATAGGAATGTCACACTCTGTGCTTTGGAAAGGGGGTCTATGGTGAGAGGGCATTACAATCCGGGGACCACTGCCTGCAGCTCTTTTGGCCTGCCCTTTACTCCAAAGAGACCACTTGACGTTTGGGTCCAAAGCTGCAGCTTCAATCTCCTATCACAAATAATACCATCGCGGCTTGACACTCTTCTAAAGCAAATTGACTGTTTTGACAATTTTGTGGATTGATAACCAGAGATGAAGTGTGAAACAATTGATGTAAAAATTTGAGTCATATCAGTGATTTGCTCAAGCTTGCTGTGGGAGACTGGTATTTTTTTTCTTTTTGTAACCAGTGGAAAGAGAAGAGACCTGTTCTTCACACGTACTTTAGTGATAGCACTTGGTCACTTCTTGTACATGCATGTATATATTTTCATATAATATATTAACAACGACAGTTAAGTAATACATCTATTTGACATGAGTGGGGATATATATATATATATATATATATATATATATATATATATATATATATATATATATATGATTTATCTCCTTTGATTATGTATAGTGATTAACAATATAGAATAGTCAGCTACGGCATATTAGTAGGAAATTAGAGTGTCATTATTGCTATCAACACATGGAAATTTTCACACACAGATTTGCTTTCAAGCAAATCTTTGTTTTCTAGTGTAGAGTGTGTCTTCGGTACGATATTCGACGGCGAAATTCTTATAGAGCTCATTAATGCAAAAAAATAGTAGGACCTACTGCTGATATAACATCATTTCTAGTCCCACTTTGGACTCGGAACGCAGGGTATGTTTGTTCAACCACATAATATGTACAGGAAATTTCTTTTCAAATAATTGTTGGTGGTCTCATTAAAACACTAATTTGTCGTTTACATGAGAGCCAACCAATTTATATTGCAAGTAATTGTTAAAACAGACGGCTGGGATGGAACGCTTTTCCTCATGTCCATTTCAATTAAATATGAATGTAAACAATAAAACCTCCGTAACTATAAGTGTGTGTGTGTGGAATGATAGGAACATGCTATGAAAACGAACAGAAATATACGCCTTTCATCCTTACAATAAAAAAGTGCTCTTCAGAGAGTCTCGTATTTTGAAAAATCGCTGGATTTACCATTGTTGCGAAGAAAAAGTGATATTCAGAGAATCTTGTATTTTGAAAAAATCGCTAGATTTACCATTGTTGCGAAGAAAGGTCACGGTATCAAATGAACTGATAGACCGCGGGCTTATAAGGCCTACCAAAGCTATGCTTCTAAAGAAATGATAGACCAGAGGTCTATTACACATACGTAAGCGATACCATAGTGAAATGATAGACCAGAGGTTTGTTACGTCTACTTCCGCAATACCCCGAATGAAATGATAGACAAGAGGTTTATTACGCCTACAAAAGAAATACCACCAATGGACCACAGTTTATTATATCTACAAAAGAAATACCACAAATGCAATTATAGACCACAGGTTTATTACGTCTACGAAAGCAACAGCCCTAACGAAATGATGGACCATAGGTTTATTACGCCTACATAAGCAATACTCCTAATGAAATGATTGGACAGACTTTTATCACACCTACGTAACCAATACCCCTGATGAAATGATAGGCCAGAGGTTTATTACGCCTACGAAAGCAATACTCCTAACGAAATGATTGGACAGACTTTTATCACGACTTTGTAAGCAATAAACCTAATGAAATGATAGGCAAGAGGTTTATTACGCCCACGCGCAAGCAATACTCCTCATGAAATGATAGACCATAGGTTTATTACACCTAAGTAAGCAATACCTCTAATGTAAATATGTTCGTTTTGTCGTTCATTTCTCTCTCTCTCCCTCTTTCTCTGGTTATATATATATATATATATATATATATATATATATATATATATATATATATATATATATATATATATATATATATATATACATAAATAAATTATTTTACAAGAGAGAAAAAATCAATACCAACTTCCGACCATGACAACATTTTGGGTCAAATATCGAATACAGAACATTTCGTTGTAGCACTACTTGTAAGCAATGCGTTATAACAAAAGCAAAAATAATTGTTGGATTCAGAGTCACTCTGAGTCGGATTAAATAAAATATGTTATGATAAGCAGTAGGAAAGTCGATACATGCCTGCTAGAATCACTGCCACAATTTCGGCAATCACGACCATCAATAAAACACCAGCATACTATAATAAATTTTGATATTTAACATCAGCATACTACAATATATTATGATATTTAACATCAGCATACTACAATTTATCATAATATAAACAGCAACATTCTACATTCATTGGATGAACACAATTAAAACAACAGCATACTACAATTTTTCATAATATAAACAGCAGCATACTACAACATTACAATAACGTTAACTACCATTTTAACCAATGTAACCTGACAATATTCCACAATATGTCCCCCCGTTGCACGGGGAGACATAATAACTAAATTTGTGTAACACAAGTTCAGATAAGAACAATTTGACTTACCCCTGAACCAGTATGTACCCTTTCTAACTGGATAACTTATCTTAGTTAAACCAGCTGTCAATATATAACTAAGTGGAAACAATCTGGGGCATCATTATATTCAGTCCCAGTGATTGTTGAAATAAACAAATGGAGTTAGACCACCTGTACAAATCGAGAGAAATCCTAACAAATACTGCAACAATGGACATCCTGCACAAGAAATGTAACACCCCATGATGACACCTACTTCAGACTGTGAAAGTTTTCAAACCATAAACCATTTCGCTGCCAACACTGAGTCAGTTTATCAACATAATGGGTAAAATTTGTGACATTTGAATTATTTTTTGACATTGAGTAAATT
>OZ026612.1:44868631-44888631 GCA_964020975.1 Hermodice carunculata | reverse complement strand
TGTACATAGGCATGTCAGAAAGGAATGAAAGTCATTAGCATTTAAGTGAAAAAGTGTTATCAAAACATATTTTTTCTTAACCAGATTTTACGAACAATTAGGCAAACATGTAACTGTATGTGGCCACCCCTTCTGCCAAGAAAAATGGCCACACACACCAGGTGACCTGTCACCACAGGTAAACTTTACAAAAAAAAATTGACTCCTATGCCCAAGCCTAGTGACCAGAAAAATCAATGTGGCTACTCATGGCAGTGGTTGCATACAGCAGGTACCACTTTAGTGGCATCCAACATTAAAGACACGATATAATTTCTAAATTTCAAAGAAAATAATTATTATGATAACTTTTTTTTTTATTTAGTTGCTGATATCATAAGAATTTTTACACATGCACAAAAACGTGTTTTTCCAAAGTATTTTTATGTCCTATCTCTTCTAAAAATGCATAAATTTATGCATTTTGCTACACACTTTGAAGAAGTTTAAAGAATGAGACATTTCATTAGATTGTAGTTTGTGATCCTGCTGTTGGCTGAAGCGTCAGTGTTAGGTACTGTCTGGCGTGCGAAATACATTGTTACATGCAACAAGGGACTTAAAAGCAGGTAAAGCAGGTAGCAAAAACAAAAACAAAAAGAAAACAAAGACTCCCCCCAAAAAAAACAAACAAAAACAAAAAAAGCAGGTTTTTTCAGAATCTACGCAAACAGGCCACCAAGACAAACTAATCACTTCAGTTACATTTGACATAGATACTTTTACAGACATAACTTATAATTCCAAGCATGCATCTGTTCTCCTTGATGGCCCCACAACAACCCAGGAAGCCAACAACACACACGACAGCACCCACTGCCAGCAACACCGTTGCAGCGGTGTCCAAGTAGGAGACATTTTGGTCAAGACTTGCCAGTTTGAGATAGTTGAATACAGATTTGTCTACGCGTAGCCATATCCCGAAACATAGCAGCTCTACGCCACACAGCTGAAAGAAAAGTTGTAAGATTTCTTATACAAGCGCGTCCCAGAATTATATGAATCTTAAGCCCGCAGGGATTAGATTGCAAGCTAATTCGTATGTACTATTTGGCACATTTCATGTAGTGCTATCATTGCCGCACTGCGTTATTTGATGCAATTATATATGGTCATATGTTTGTCCTAATGGTTGTTTTACGTCACAGATAGACCCTATTTCCCATTACCTTTTCTTAATAGAGCAGTGCGTGAATGGGTGTATCACATTCATAGACGCATATAGCATTGCCCAACCCAACTGTGTTTTGCAGTTGAAATACCCAACTGAATCATTGCTGAGTCCTCGCCTTTTTATTTTTTCCTTTCTTTCGTTTTTCTCTTTCTTTCTTTCTTTCTTTCTTTCTTTCTTTCTTTCTCTCTCTCTTTCTTTCTTTCTTTCTTTCTCTCTTTCTTTCTTTCTTTCTCTTTCTTCTTTATTAATCCATTCATTTAAACAAAAGATTTTGCATGTTAATTGTTAAAGTGCAGCGGACGATGCTTTCCTTTCATACATGACGTTTAAAAAATTATCTGCACTTATCGAGCATCAAGTCTGTCATGAGAACATGAAAATGGTATCAGCAACAGCACGTTATAACGGACTCCACATTGGTGCAATTAATAAAAACAAGTAGCTATGTTCAATGACTACTCAAAGAGGTTCTTACTACAAGCTGTAGGTATAAAATTTTACATATATGCCTTTCATTGCAGTAGTTAAACGTGTGTCGCTTTTGGTGGTCAGAACTCAATGCAAGATTAAATCATGTTTCGGATTTCATGTTTTAACAGTTGACCTTTAAAATTTTTCAATGGTAATCATGACAAAACTGAAATGGCTGGTCTTTTGTGATATAGGTTTCTTTAAATGTTGTGAAGTGGAATATGGCTCGAATCAAAGAAACTGTTACATTGCTCTTGAAGATGTAATTGTCAAAAACAATTTACTTATTAGTTGAACAGTATACGACATGACAGAAGTCCTGTTCACATATAAGTGCCGGTGGAGTATCTCATTTAATTTTCGTTTATTTTCACTGTTTTTATCCCCGTTTAATTGACAGACGACATAAACCATGTACAGTCAATAAACACAAACGTCTAACAGTAATCCATTTTAAGCTTCGAAACAATATCTTAGATGATAAAACCGTGAAATTTATATCGCATTCTTAAAAAATAATACATGCACAGCAACGAGCGACTTTGGTGAACTGTCCCTATCATTCTAGTGGTAGACTGTCCACCCCTGATTACTCCTGACAAGTTCAAGCCAAAAAGGAACAGGACATTTTCACGCGTGATAAGTCAGAGCAGCCAACTGTACAAATTATATAGATTTGGTTCATTACGTATTCTTTGACCAAAAACTTGAAATGTCAACACTAGTTACTGTATGACAAAATTTAATTCAGTGGATTAGGCCAAATGATTCGCTTCAGCGAACAGATCAGCAGAGCACATTAAAGGAGTTATCGAACCGTTTTCGTCATGTCTGTTTGTTCAGTCACAAAGATTCGGTAAGATTGAATAAGGTCGTGCCGTAAAAACAAATACAAATGCTGTTGTACCGTACAAAAGCAATGGGCGAAACAAGGCATTGAGTATGTGGGTAACCGTCAAAAATTGTTTATCGGATTTTATATTATGACAGTTAACGAAATGCAACCAGAAAATGCATGCTAGGTTTTTTCATTGATTTTTTATTTTGAAGTGTTTATAGTTTCTTGCCAGGAGCCATACAGAGGTACAACTAGGGCCTCTTATTTTCAAAATACTCAGTATCTTGACAAAAAATCGAATGTAAGGAATACTTTTGTTCAGTGCGTCCTGTGTTTCTTCTTTTTTCTTCTTCATCTTGCATCTACCGCTTATTCTAAAGACAAATTATATGGACGTGTAAGACACATCTTAAAGATGCCCTCATATCGGCTTTGGACACTGAAAGGAACCCCCGTCCTACCATACCTCAAGTCGAGCTCATTTGAACCGCGTTGATCATCGTTAGCGCCTAATATTGAGTCAGGTAATGTCAGTTCAAATATGTCGGACGCACCCCATGGTTTTAACCCTGTTCCATAGGTGCTTCCCCCTCCCCCGTTAAGGTGTAGTTTTCCGAAAAAAAGCAGCACCACCACCATTAATCAAATTGAGACAAATTACTGTTCGCAGCTACGAAACTTAAGGCAAATTTGATGAACTGTTTAATCTCGCTTAGTCGGGCAAGTTTGATACCAACACATGATCAGATAATTTCCTTGGCTCGATGATAGTGCTTTCCTAATAACTGACCGTGTATTAATGACTTTCAGCGGCAGATTTTTAGGCGTCCGGAAGGTTTCGTGACTACTCAGCTGCCGTTTGTTCTGCAGTTTAATCTTATTATAATGATTCGATTGTATGGTTTCGAATTGATTTCCGTCAAAGCGAGACACAATAGTTCCTTTGTCTACGGTATATTTCCTGGGTGATGTTCAGTTTTGTTTTCAGAAATTGTTCCCACCATCTCTTTTTATCAAACGAAACTAAAGCTAGGAATATACGGGGCAACTTTTGTGGAACCACAAAAGTTGCTGCCACACAATGGTGCACCACTCGGCCGAATATACAGCACCACATGTGGCAGCAACTTCATGCATACCTACAGCTCACATGTACACATTGTGGGCATTTAAACTCGGCTACTGTACAAAGAAAGCTGCCGCTGCAGTAATAGAGTCTCTTTTCCAGCATATTTCCTCTGATGTTTCTGTTGTGGTACTCTTTGTTTGTGTGTGTGTGTCCCACAGATAGGGATTTTCTTCCCGAAGCTTAATGAGCCGTTCCACCGCAGGCTTGCGCCAATCTATTTTGGCCATGTTTCCACGCCTCATAAAGCTGCTAATGTAGTTTGCCATGACAACACACATGTGATACCAAAATCAAGTCTAATTGGCTAGTTTTCTACCACTTGTGGTAGTTTATAGACTGAATTCTATCTCCAAGCAACTTGTAAGAGGTGCAACTTTTGTGGTAGAGTATGATATACACGCCACTTTTCTGGTGCAACTCGTATGGTACCACAAAAGTTGCCCCGTATATCACGTATAGAATAGTAGTTAAAGTCCAAAATAACTAAAATGAAGTTGCAAATATCTTTTATGTTTACTTAGTAAACATCACAACCAGTTTCAATTTACCAAATAAAAACGCTTATCTGCCAAATCGCCACGGTTTGGGATCAGAAATATTTACATACATTCATGGAAACGTTAAATTGAAATGCACTGGCCCACGTTGGACTCTTGACGTACGCCGCCCTAGAGTTTTTGCTGTCAGGTACTTTGGAACTGGCAAGTCTTGACCCCTTGCCTTCTTTCCTTTCACTTACTGGTATATCCTTCCTAAGATGGTACATGAATATATATATATATATATATATATATATATATATATATATATATATATATATATATATATATATATATATATATATATATATACATATATATACATATATGTATTTTTTTTATCCTTTTCTCAGCGTAAGTTTTTGTTTGAATAATCATACTTTCCCGCATATTGGTGCATATGCTAGTTCATGTGAAGTCTTTGCATTATATGCAAGAATTTGTGATACATTTATTGATGTATTTGCTGATATCACGTTCACACATCCTTCACATTCAGTGCACGTGGGTTGCCTTTACCAAATACAAGGGAAAGGCAACCAGCTCCCATCACAAAATCACATCTCCTGAAATTGAAGGCTGTGAAACATGTTTCCTGGTTTCCCATTGATGACACGTTATATTCATTAGGCTGTTGAAGCCTTGAATTTTATTTTAAAAATTGTTTATCCGAACGGGATAATATTGATTAACAAAGGTATAAGTTAAGATATAGACAACGACTGAATTGGCTGTGCATGGAGCGTAGAGAAATTGGATTGCGCTGAAGGGAGGGGGTAGAGTTTTGTTTGTTTGTTTGTTTGTTATATTTTTGGTTGTTTTTTGAGGGGGGAAAGGTAAGGGTTAAGAGCTACACGGAAATGTGGCGCTGTTGTGTCTGTTGGAAAGATAGGAGAAAGGTATGACTTGAAAATTGTGCTGATATTTGCTCATTGAAACCATGAGGTTATCAGTTTAGTTAATTTTAGTTTAGTTTAAACGTATTTATTTATACTGGACTGCCCAATAGTACAAAACATTGTCTAATCTAGGGGGTTCTTCCGACACGGAGTCGCACAATAATAGATACAAGACTCACAGGACAATGCAAATCATGATGATATGACTATGAGATGACCGTGCATGATATAAATTAGAATATAGATACTATAGACTTAGAATTGTGATACAACAATTGAACAATATGTGTACACAGATGCATGCAAACAAACTTACGCACATGTTTACACACCCAAATGCAATGGCCATAGGTGGTGACTGAAAGGGAGATACTAGCCCGACCATTACCCGTCCGCACTCCCGGCGTTCCATGGTATGGACCGCCGAGGGTCAGGCGACGCATGGATGCACGAATGCATACCGCTGGGCGCGGCTGATCGAAGCACAATGGCGGCATTCGCACGCTGCCACCGTGGAGCCACCATTGCACCCAGCAGTTCGGGTGTTACTTTCCTGCCTGGCAAATGTCAACCACTGTGGTCCTATGGGAGCGCAAGCATTTCTCCAACATTAAAATATCACTTGCTTCATATATGATTAAATTTGGATGGACCCCAGGGGCTAACAATGGAACAATGATTTTCAGAGGTCTCTGTATTTCCTGGACATATTTGGGGCAGTGGAGGCAAAAGTGTTCAAAATCTTCATTTGGACTGGAGCAGATACATGTGGGTCGCTGTATTATATTAACTTTGTGAAGATCAGAATTTAGCTTAGAGAAACCTAGTCGAAGCTGCGAATGACAAAGGCTAGCAAATCTCTTACCATGGGAATAGAAATTCGGTACATGGTCAACAACAAGCAAGGTGGCTTTGAGCTTAGACTTGAAGATCTGGAGGGAAAGAGAATTTCTAATATCAGTCGGGAGGTTATTCCATAGTCGTATGGCATCATGGGGGAAAGAATTTTCAAGGCGTTGTGTTCGGCATTTTATTGGGCGTAGACTGCTAGGGGACCCATGTCGGAGCCTTGGACCGTCAAGTGCAGGAGCATGAGGTACAAGATCGGATAGGTACCTCAGGGTAAAGTTATGAAACATTTTGTAGAAGAGAAGCAATTGAAAGTATTTCCGTCTGTCAGCAAGCAATGGCCAACCAAGTTCACTTAAGAGTTTTGCGTGTGACGTGTGTCTTAGTGCCCCAGTACATATCTTAGCTGCTTTATACTGGATCGACTCAATAAGGTCACACAGACCTTGCCCACAATTATCGAATATAACACAACCGTATTCAATAATTGGCCTCACCATTGAAAATTATAGTCTTTCCAGAGCTTTTCGGATTGACTTATATTTGAATCTTCGTAGGAGTCCAATCCGTTGACTGGCTTCATTTTTAATACGTGTCACGTGAGCACGCCAGGAGAGATTGCTGTACAACGTAATGCCGAGATATGTATGGCTGTCATCCTCTGATATGGCAGTACCGCCAAGAAAGACAGGAGGATGTTGTGGTTTGTTCATCTTGGCAGAGAAAATGACTGGATTTTACTGCATTGAAAATCATGCGCCATAGTTTGCCCCAGTGGTGAATAGAAGAGTGATTTTGGTTTAAGTAGCGTGATGAGTCTCCAGGGTTTTGGACTATTTTGAGTATACTCGTATCATCAGCGAAAATACGGGCATCACAGGCCAGATCATCTACAATGTCATTTATGTACACGAGAAATAATAATGGACCTAATATGGACCCTTGTGGGATTCCGGCCTGAACAGGAAGCCAAGAAAAAGTTTGTCCATGGATGATACGTGCTGAAGGCACTTAGAGAGATAACTGTTTATACACCAAGTGATCCCTTGAGATAAGCCAAACTGTTGCAGCTTGAAAATTAGACCAACATGCCATACCTTATTAAAGGCCTTAGAGATGTCTAAGAACACCATTCTGGCCTCCTTGGAAAATTCGAGTCCATTGTACATGTTATGGAGAATACTAACTAGTTGGTTGATCATTGAGTCATTTGCTTTAAAACCAGATTTCTTGTCAATGAATAAATTGCAACCTAACAGGAATTCATACTGGAAATTGAAAACCAGTCGTTCAAATACTTTTGAAACATTGCAGAGCAATGAAATGGGACGATAGTTACTTTTGATTTGTTTATTCGACTTTTTAAACACGGGACAAATGTTGAAGCGCTTCCAGGAATCAGGAAATTTGGACACACGAAGGGACATGTTGAAAATGTTCACCAGTGGCTTGCTGATGGAGTTGGCAGTATTTCTAAGGAGATAATTTCCTATATTGTCAGGACCTGAAGCAGACGTTAGTCTCAATGAGGATAAAACTTTCCTGATGCTTTCTTCATTGATCGTGAATTAACCCATGCGTGCATCCGTCCATTATGTTAGATGAGGCAAGGGAGGAGCATCATTGTCGGCGTGAGTAACACACTTACTGGCAAAGTATGCATTAAATACTTCGCACTTTTCAGTAATACCAGAAATTATCTTCCCATCTTCAAAGATGGTGGTATGTCTTCATGAATCTTGCTTCCGAGTATAGATTTGGACAAGTTCCACCATTGTTTGGAATATATATTTTTCTCATCCAGTTGTTTACGTAATTTGGGAAAGTAGGTGTTAATCGAACCTTTTAAGGAATTGATAACTTTGTTGCGTTTCTTTTTATAAAAGTAGTAAAATTTATCAATTTTCACGTGGGCATCTAGATTGAGAGGGCGGGGCATTTTGGATAGAGTCTTGAATCTTTTCCAGGCACGGTTGCGCTGGCGCATAAGTTTTCTAATGTCTGTTGCTACCAAAGGTTTGTCCGTGGGCCTAATAGTGACCTCTTTATATGGGATTAATTGCTTTGCTGTGGTCAATAATAGGTCAGGCCAATAACAGACTGTGTCTTCAAAGGATTCAAACACGTCGAAGGCAGAGTCCCACGGAGCGGAGCATAAAGTGGTATTCAGGCCTTGAAAATCGGCAAGGTGTATTACTCGGCATATTGTACCACATATAATCAACAGACTAGAACCTGAGAAGACGTAGTCAACATGTTGAAGTTGATAAATCAATAACATGGAGAAAAAAAATAGAGTCTACCAGTAGGATGAATGTATGTGGCTACAACCCAGCTGCTGAGAATATGAGGGAGAAAGAAGAAGAAGATTGGGTTGCAAAGGCTGAAATTGGCAAACAATGAGTAGCCTGTCATTGGCAATGGTAACATCTTTCGGGTAGCGCTTTACAACAGGGATTTGGGTCATCTTTTTTGAGGGACGCGTTCCCTGGGTAAGATGCGAGTGTGTACGTCTGAGGTCAGGGCACTCCAGCTGGGTGGCTTGCCAGGCAGTTCAGCTGGTGAATGGCATCTTGGTGGATCCCTCCAAAACATCAGTTACTGAGAGGCTGCCAACAACAGAATCGCCATCTTCTGCAATGAAATCTGGCAACTGGAATAAGTACATGATGAAGGATGTCTGCTGGCAAAATCTGAATGTAAATTAGCGATACCCTGACTGTGTCTAATGTGGATCTGGTAGCGGCTAACCGTACACAGGAAAGTAGAAACGCGAGAATTGGATGAGAACTGACATCGCAGTAACTTTACATATGCCTGCACACAAGGGTGGCAGTCCGTTTAAACCTGCGATGTGTGTCTGGATTGGTTAAGTAAGGTGCAAAGTGCTCCACAGCTGAACTGATACATAAAGCCTCAACCTCACAGGATAGCCATGTCACCTGATGTTTATGTAGTTTAGCATTGAAGAATCCAGGTAGCAGTAAGCAATCGTTCCTGGAGACATACATGGTGGCTGTGATGCCACATTGTTTTACAGAGCCATCAGTGACGACCTAGATAGAATCGCTGGGCCGGGGAATGGTAATAGTTTTGTTATTTTGTAGGGCATCCTGTGCAATTTTGAAAGCTCTCAATAAATCATCAGACCAGGCTATCATGTCTCTAGACTTTTTTCCCGCAGCAGCTAGATCCAATGGATGCAGTAGGTCAGCATAACACGGGAGTACACGGCTGAGGACTTTATATGCAGCAATGAAGAAACGTAGGCCTTGGATGGTGCTTGGAGGTTGAACAGTAGAGAGTGCAGTTATCCTATAAGGACTAGCTTTCAAAGTGCTGTTAGCCCATAATCAGCCCAGAATATTAGTCGATTGAGGGCAAATCACTGTTTTGTGCTGGTGTAAGTTATTGTGCTTGAGGGCTTTTAAGACATGCACCCAGTTTATTAGAAGCTCGTCAAGGTTATTAGCACCAACATACAAGTCGTCCGCTATCTTTGCCACACAGCCTTCTTAATTGAGTCACCTAAGATGCGGCACATGAGCTCCTCTAGGCATGTCTCCGAACCAGGCATGCCCATGATTCAGAATCAGATTCAGATCTATTTATTCGACATGCAGTAAGATACATTGTAATCAGTATTTGGTAATAACAATAACGAAAATTCGGTAACTGCAGGTTAAGTTCAACATACAAATATCACCATACATGCATCAAGATAGTCAGGATGACCCAGCTAAGGATGAGGAAACATCCACTATTGCTTGGGCCACCTAAAATAAATCTACGTGGCAAGTTAAACACCTGATTTCAATAGAATGTTACATGTGTACAGTCATTGCATAAAAGTAAATTAAAATAACTTTGACCTTGGCAGAGTGCAGTTCTTACAAACAGATTATAGACGGTTATTGCAGACAAAGCAATTAGAAATTGAGCAGGTTTCAGAATATTGATTTATATAAAAAGTTTTGACATATTGAGAAAAACCATAATACGAATATGTGTGAATTTTATCTGTTATGTTTAGGGGCGAATCGAGAAGCAATTTGGGGATAGAGTGTCGAATTCACTTTTCTGTGGAGGCATACTATAGTATAGCGCGGGATATGACGATGTCTGGTAGGATAGTTATGGGTAATTCGTAAAGCGGAAAACATGTCATTGAAGTATCTGGGTAATTTGTTTTTAGCATATTGATACAAAAATTTGAGAGATTTAAGTTTATGAAGATCTGGGACTTTTAATAACTTTAGTTCTTTAAATAGTGGGTCAGTATGCGCATTATAACGTGCAGAACATATCAAACGGATGGCAGATTTTTGTAATTTAAAAATACGACCACAATCATAACCCCAAGGGAGTATTGAATAATTGATGTGTGGTAAGAACAGGGAATTATATATTAAAAGTAGGGTATCTTTAGGAAAAAAGTGGTGTAGTCTTTTAAGTATTCCAGTTGTGGGAGCAGTTTTGTTTGCAATTTTATTTTTGTGGCACAGCAGTGTACACACGTACACCTTTGAATGGTGTCACAATGCCACAGAACTTCATGGAAGGTTTTGCTAACAGAATCTGATAGAAAGACTAGGTCAGATCGGTCCTCATCATGTATTTCTATCTTGCAATGTCACGTAAAACGTTATCTACGTTGGACATAAGTGATGGTGAAGCAAGGCGCGAAAATTCCTATGATCCGACATTCCGGGACAAGCTAAAGCTCTTTCTGGACAAGTGACTTTCAAATTCAACTTGTCCTGTGGACAAGCCAAAAAAAACCCCAACTGAAATTACTTCTGTTTGCATGCACGGCAACATTGATAATGAGCGGTTCAAATTTTTGCCACCCTGTGGCACGCAAGGTGTAGCATCGGTCATTGTCCTGTAATCTCTGTTAAAACAATGATTTGATTGGAGTCACAAACAAATAGCTACTCGTAATTGGACCAGCAGTTCAATCAAGCAGTAAGAGCAAGAGTGTAGGGATAATCTGGTATGAGTGAATAAAAGGAGCCGAATTTCTGAACATAATATCTTGAGCTGCCATATTGTACGCTTGTCATGTTGAAGCAGACAGATCCTGGGGAGACTGATGCAGTGTGTTTACATTGGTATTCTGTGAGTATGGCCAGTATAAGATCATTTTTCCAACCTATAAACGATGCCAAGCAGGAGAGAAGGAAAACCACGCACCAAAGACACCAACTGGCCTGAAAAGAAAGTGAACTGAGGCAGGTGATCTCCACGATGCTCCCAGCGATACAACCCCATGCAAGGCACCGAAGACTCAGAGGACGCCCAGCGCAAAACAGCCGTACGAGCAAACCAAAAGTGTGCAGGGATTTGTACCCTCATGGCTCAAAGAATTCACTTGGTTGGATTATGATGCCATTGGAAATACAATGAGTTGTAGGGTATGTAAAGCTTATCTTACGGTAGCAGATTAGACTTCGGCGATCGTCAAAGGGACTAGCATATACAGTAGGGACACACTGGTCAATCACGTGGGTTCTAAGAAACATGCCCTGTGCCAGGCCCAGGCAGACAATGATGCTGCCTGGGAAAAGAAGCCCATTTTGCAGTGCTACCAGAATTATGCCAGTAAAGTGGATGAAAACACGCAACAACGCAGGGAGAAGCTGGCCAACACAGCGTTTTTTGTGACCAAGGAGAACATGAGTTTCAAGAAATTGCCCACACTTTGTGAACTACAAACAAAAAATGGTGTTGATCTGGGGATGATGTACCAAAATGATAAAGGGTGCCATGATTTTGTGCGAAGTATTGTAGCAGCGGACCAGGAAACAGACATGACTAGAATAGAAAATGCAAGGTTTCTGTACATTTGGCCAGTGGTTCCATGGACTCTGCCATGATCAAACAAGAGGTGGTGTTTGTGAGGTTTGTCTACAAGTCAGGAGAAGCAAAAACAGTCTTGTGTGACATTGTTGCCTTGGAGCAAGCCTATGCCGATGGAGTCAAGGCAGGGATTGACACTGGCTTGAGTAAAGTAGGAGTGAATGATGAAGTCTTGGAGGAGAAACTAGTGTGCTGCAACTTTGATGGGGAAGCAGTCATGTTAGGGAAGAAATGGGGAGTAGCTGCAAAGTAGCAGAACTTGTACCCCTGTGTTGTCAGAATACACTATGTTCGCAGTCTTGGATGTTATGAAAAAACTGCCCTTTGTGAAAGACATAGAGCACACGGTCAAAGGAATGTTTAAGTGGCATTACAATTCTCAACAGAACGAGAGATGTTTACAGAATCACAGAAATGATAGAAGAAAACCCAGTCTACTTCAGTGGAGTTCACCAAGTGTGTTGGCTTGCCAGTAGATACAGGTACGTGATAGATTTTGATTACCATGATTCAAATGTGCATGTCATTTGCTCACTTCATTTGTAATATTTAGTAGTACCCATGGGAGCAGGAGCAGGTTCTGCCCATGCCATGGATGCTACAAGGTTCTGCTCAACAAAGTGATATCAGGATAGGCTCCAGCTTCTAGCTGGTAGCCTGGGCCTGCTGAAGGATGAACTCCAAAAGCAACAGTTCCTCCTCCTCATTGTCTTGTCCAATGACTTGTGACCATGCATTGGAGTTGTAAGACCCAAAGCCTTGCTGAACAGGTGTTTGTCCAAGGCAGATGGGGCGGCTGCTTGTGACAGAGGTGGGTCTGTCACCTTGCCTTGCCTTGGGTGTGTGACAAGTTCCCCAAAAGTTATTGCCACTACCTCAGCGGCTTGCATCACATCTACTCCTCCCAGCAAGGGTGAGAGAGTGGGACTTCCCAGATGCTTGGAGCAGGGGCCACAACTGCCACCAACCTGAGGGTCAGCTGGGCAGTGACTGCCCAAGTGGAGTATATAACAAGTTAATGATAAACAACTCTACTTTCGATGAACAGAATGCATAATTCTTTCAATTATTCAGCACAAGCTGATTGTCCAAACTTATTCATGCCTCTACCATAATGTTTTCAATAAAAATTTCTGTGTTTTTACAATGGTCCCCCATACAGGAACGAACTTGCCCCATATCCTGTTGTGGTGAAAGCACTCCCACATAAAGATCTGTCTATCACATGTAATGCCAGGTGTACAGGTGTAGCCACCAGTCCCATTATTATAGAACATATCTCTCGGACAAACTGAGTCAGTGCTAACTCTTTTGTAAGTCACAGGCCTGGCCATGAAAAAATGATTATCACCAGTTGGCACTGAAACACCCTCACGCTCTTTGCAATGTCTTGTGCATTATGTAAACTGCATAAAAGGGAAACTGCTCCTGCAACGTGCATATTGCCCATGTTGCACATCTAGCATAAGTGAATGAATGCATTATCTGGCAAGCAAACATTATAACACTACAGTTTTCCAAATCCCACAGTATTTATTTATTTTTTTTTATATAACGCATATCACAACATATGTAGCAAGTTTCCATTAATACGGACATTTCATCATTATCTTGCATCACGAAACACTAAAGACTCTTCTTTCTGCACAGTGCGTCATGTCAACATGTTGCACCTTTCCCCGATTCAATAGTTGTCATCAAGAAAATGGCGCCTGTCACACCGACGATCTGAAAATGAACACATTAAAACATTCAAGCTTTTTTTTTCTCAAAAAAGAGACATACAGTCTAGAAATGCCCTAAATTGGATATTGTTTCTTTCTTTAAGTATGTCAGAGTAGTATTTACAACTATGAGCGGTTGGTTTTCAGCAACAAGTCAATCAAGTAGATCACCAGATGTATGTTATAAAAATCTGAGACCCCTTGTTGAAGTAGGTAAGAAACCCTGGGCTACGGAAATTTCAAAGTTGTTGTATTCCTATTGTTTTGGACATGTGTGGTTAAATCAAGGGGTAGAGTGGAGGGAGGCACAGGACACATATTATGGAGCGTTGACAGAAGAAACGGTAAAACTTCCCCGTGATTTGTGGAATCAGAAAGAATTAACTGAGATAAACGTGTCAAAAATACTGCGCGTAATCAGTGACGATGACACGGAAATCATAGATGATGTATCGCCAATGCTTTTAATAGTTATTTTATGAACATGACAAATCAGTATTCACACAATGATGAAAATGAACATTTAGTTCAATCAAAGCTAGAGACCTATAGTAGTCAAAATTTACCTACGGATAGGTCATTTCAAATACCACTTATTCCCCTGACTTTGGTTTAAAGAAAATTAAAATTACAATCTTTGTAAGGAAACAAGGCGATCGGTTTAGATAAACATGACGCTAAGACACTAAGAATTGCTGCAGAAGAAATATATATGCCTCTAAGCAAAATTTTTAACTCAAGGATAGGCACTGGAATTTCCCCTGATCTGTGGAAGGAAGCAAGGGTAGTCCCCTCACATAAGGCCGCCTCACTTCAAAGACTTGGAAATTACAGGCCCATATCCATTTATCCAATTTTATCTAAGATCATTGAAAGGCATGTACACACTCTATCTCCACTACTATATTCGGTCCTTCACAAATTACACTCAGGGTTCCTGCCCAAACACTCATGTGACACAGCTCTGGGCGAAATAATAGATTCAGGCTACCAACCCATGGATCAAGATTTTATGAACGGTGTCATATTTGTTGATCTGGGGAAGGTTTGGTGGAGTATGGCGTTGCCAATATACCATGGACATGGCACATGTGCATGTGTGATCTATTCAGTTACCTGTAAAGCGGCTATAAAACTACCGACAGCGATCACTATGACCGAGTTGTTCCGAATCCATTGTATCAAAGCATGGTAGCATCCCTGAAAGCAAACATGAGACCGTCAGTGACACGAAAAGAATGGCGTGAAAGTGGCCAAGTCGACAGTACTTTTCATCTCACTGGCCTTGGCGGGTTTTTAATATTCATCCAGTAATTATAACTGCATGAATTAAAATACAGAGTTTGAAACGATTGAAAAAAACAAACAAAAATGTGTTTGTTATAGAGGTTTATTTCATATGCAAATTATAGACCAAGATTAAAACTCTGAACACGGATAATGACTACAAACTTGGGCCAGAAACATATTACGTCACTTTCTACTTGGGGAGATGATGAGCGTATCCCCCAATCTGTATTCTCCAACTTTTCTATGTAATACAGCTACAACCAATGAATCAAAGCATATAGGCCCACCTCGAACTTGGTGTGTGCACAGGCTAGAATTCAACATTTAAATTTTATTTCAATATGCTCGTTTTTTTTAAGTTAAACAGTTCAGTTTGATTGTTAATGAGATCTAGACACCTCAACTGCAATTCCTTAATGTCATATATCAGCCTAAAATTGCAATACTGAGTATATTGTACACGGTTCCGCTAACCGAGAAAGTTGTCCATGTCATACAATTGCGTCTGGGCTTGCAGATTCCAGGAAATAAATCAGATGTGCCAAATGCTGCATTGCTACGCTCTCAAAACGTTTTTCAGACTACCTCAGCCTTCCTTTCTATAAAATTGACGGACAATGATCGGCAATCAGTCTTTCTCGTATTGCTTGAGAATGGCCAGATAAGAAATTTATCCAATAAATTATCTAAACCCCGTGCATGCCTAGTCTCTAATTCCGTTACATGTTATAGTATTACGATTACAATTTCTGGTTTATGAAAGTTTTTTCTTGAAGTTGTATCTGTTGGTTTCCACTACAACATTGCTTGTGTGAAACAAGCAATCATTGGACTCCACGTTCAAATTAGTGAAACGCATTGCAGTCCATTATTTCTTTTTGTTGGCTGATAAGACGATAAAACGCGTTACGTGATACCATTTGCTTTTAATACTGCTAATTTCAAATAGACAAGACCCACGTGATACCTGTGTGTACAGCTGTGTTGATTTGATAGCCTCCGACGCTGCTTCCTTTTGGCAGCTTGCTATATTCTGGGCTTGTCGGTGCTGGAAATCTGTATTTGTCAGTTTACAGCACGTGACTGGAACATTCTCTTGATAACCATTGGTCTATATTTGGCAAATACACATTAAAATACAGCGTATTGCAATAGAATACAAGGGTAAGTAACGTTGCCTGCTGAAGGACGGTCTTTGTTTTGCCAACTGCAGGAGTTTGCAAAGCCAACGAACTCCGAGGCGAAAGAAAGCATACAACCATCAAAGCTAACCACTTAACATGGACCATTCCAGACCCAAAGGATTACGTCTTATCTCCTTATCGTACTTTCTAAAAGTAGCTGAACATTCGCACGACCTACATGCCCATAAGTGTTCTGCGAAAGTAAAATACCTACATGTTCCGTGTTTTGTATTTCTAAAAACATGTGCTCCCTTCTTCTTCAGACAGATTGACATTGTTCTTAATACAACGCGGAAAACAATGATAACATATTTTAAAACTGTTACAACTGAAGCATTCTCTATTCAAGAGCAACATCCCACCCCACTTACTTGTTCGCTCGATGATCTGTGATTTCTGTCACAAGAGCTAGCGATACTTCCATATCAATCAGTAAATATACAACAAATATAAAATATGCCTATCAAACAAACTGAGGAAAAGTGGCGAGTTAAATTACACCAAGACGGGACGATGGTACTCATCCCCTCTTTTACGACAAAAAAAAATAGAAGTGCTATAACTAATACTGGGACAAGCAAATACAAAATCAACACTTTGCCGCCACGATGGAGCTATGTGAAAGGACGCTTCAAAAATCAGGAGCAGAAACTTACCTTTGCATGTGCTGAGGAATACCACATACTGAATCTCCAGTCTTGTGAACTGTTTACGCCACAACATTTCAGCTGAAAAAAAAATATTTTTTTCAAAACAATAACGATTGTTACGTTATCAATACAGAACATAACTCTACTTGTTTATTACAAACATCTGTCGGACAAGTAATCCTTGACAAAACTATATGTTCCTAGTGGAAACAGTTTTGCAGAATAAAAAAAAAATTAAAGTGCTCTCAGGTTAAGGAGGGTAGATTGTGCAATCAGCGGTGACTTCAATAACAAAATACACCGACGTCATGATGATTTAGATGCGTGTTTGACTGTCTTGTTAATTTTGAAATTTAGCATTACGTTCTGCTATGCCGAAACAAACACACGGGTCATTATCCAGTAACTATCAGAACTTCTGGAGACTAATTTGATGATTCAATACTTACTTTGACTTTTTTACAACGCACAAACGTAAAACATGATTACGCCTCATATGAACAAAATTTCCTGGGGCATTTTAAGACAGTTTGGCTCATTAAACAATCGATATTCCCTTAAACATCGTCTTTTTCGATATAAAAATCAAATGCCTATCATATCGAAAATTCAATAACTAATTGCAGTTTCCTCTTTATCGAGTAGGCCTTTAGTAAACAGTCACTTACCTGGACCTGTAGGAAATTCCACAAAACGCCCACAGTATTATTAAACTGGTAACGTTCTTGCATTTGTTTGCTCATATTTCTTATCAGAAAATCGTCTGCCTGCAGACAAACGATTACTGATGCAACGTATAAATATATTATAATATGATATAAGATAAGATATGATATATACATAGAGAGAGAGTTTTTTATTGGACCGAATATGCTGAAAAATGATCGATTTTAGGTATCAAATTGGTTCAGACTGGACAACATATCGAAGATGTTGGGCCATTTTAGGGATAATTGAAAATGTCAATCCCTTCTGGCTCCTAAAGTATACAACATAGAGGCCCAAATGTTGGTTCTGGTGCATTTGTTGGGACTGCGCATCTGTCGGAAACATCAAAACAGTTGTAGAATGTATATTTATGCTAATTATGGACACTTCAAAATTTTAAAGTTGAATATCTTCAAAACTGTTATTATAGGGGAGCCATTACGACTTCAATTCATAGGTTTGTAGTGTGGGCACATCCAATGAACTACAAGCAAATGTTGTAAAATGTCAATTGACAATAATGGGGGACACATTACAATTTTAACCCTTTCCCGCTCAAACTGGCCAAAAGAGCCCAGATGTAAATTGTCGTCTGCCTTAACATTTCCCTTAAATTTCCAGTTACATAAAACCATTCTTGTTGACATTTCATGATGGCATGCCCTAGGTCAATAGCTTTCCTTGGCACAATGCACCCAAGCCGCTCCAAGGAAAAAGCTGTTGGCTTAGTCATACTCTGATCAGGAAATGGTTACAGTTGAATATCTTCAAAATATAGACAGAGGTACCACTCCGACTTCGAATCACAGGTTGGTGCTGTAGGTGCAGCCAACAAAAGCTAAAGTTGTAAAACTTAAATTTATACTTACAAGGGCAGCATGAAAATTTTAAAGTTTAATAACTCAAAAAAATATTATAGATAGAGGCACCATACCCAGTATGGCTTTGTTTTATAGGCAACCCAGTCGAGGAATTTCCATTTATGCTAAACTCACTGAATTTTCCGCAATACATGTATTTGGGGTGTCTGTATGAGAGGCCTTTCAAGGCAGAAAAGTTGCCTAGGAGAAAGGTTCTGATAGTCTGAATTAATGCATTATGCATGCAAAATGGTTGCATGACAGCATAGAGGTAGATATCGTTAAACCAGCTTGCACATGTGGTTGTAGAAAATGGGGTGAATATGGATACTTCACTGCATAAACACCCTGTCTGGGCCATTGCACACATCAACAGTTGACATGGGGATGTCCCATAAGTTGCCTTTTTAGTTGGGCGACATCTGTAGAGGGGACCATATGATAGGAATGCCACACTTTGTGCTTTGAGCCTGCCCTTAATCCCAAGAGACCACCTGACTTTTGGGTACAAATCTGCAGCTGTAATCCCTTATCACAAATAGTACCATCAAGGCTTAATACTCTTCCAAAGCAAAGTGACTGTTTGGACAATTTTGTGGATTAATAACCAGAGATGAGGTGGGAAACAATTGATGTATGAATTTGAGTCATCTCAGTGATTTGCTCAAGGTTGCTGTTGGACACTGGTATTTTTTTTTGTACCCAGTGAAATGAGAAGAGACCCTTTCTTTACACGTACTTTCGTGACAGCACATGGTCACTTCTTGTATACACATGTATATATTTTACATATAATATATGAACAAAGACAGTTATGTGATACATCTATTTGACATGAGCGGAGATATACATACTTATATATATATATACATACATATATATATATATATATATATATATATATATATATATATATATATATATATATATATATATATATATATATATATATATATATATATATATATATATATATTCTGCATTAATCTATTAGTAGCCAATCAGCTGTCTCTATTTGTACAACGTGCCTGCCCTGTAAATGTCATATTGGATCATTATAGTGGACAGCTCGAGGGAATCCCCGTGCGCGCGTGACGTCATAACGCAAATGACGTTCACTGGGGCTTTTTCTCGCTTCAGGCAAAATGGCCCATTGACCCTATTGAATCAATAACAGTATCCCCTGACATATGCATATTGGGTGATGATCGAGATAAGATTTTGTCAAACATTGATCTAGATAACATTGAAGTGAATTTACCACATGTTCGTGGACCACAAAATTCACAGGTGAATACTTGCATCCAAGTGCAGCATGACAGCTTTTTCCAGCCAATATTTCACAACTGTAATGTGGCAATAAATTACCAAGCAAAATAATGTCGCATACTGAAACTAACTTGAAAACTTTTGTCAACTTGTCTACTTTTTGTTTATGAAACATGTTTTTGACTTTGTTTTTGCTATCAACACATGGAAATTTTCACATGGAAATGATAGACCAGAGGTTTCTTACGCCTACGTAAGCAATACTCCTAATGAAATGATAGAGCAGAGGTTTATTACGCCTACAAAAGAAATACCACAAATGAAATGATAGACCACAGGTTTATTACGTCTACGAAAGCAACAGCCCTAACGAAATGATGGACCATAGGTTTATTACGCATGCATAAGCAATACCCCTAATGAAATGATTGGACGGACTTTTATTACGCCTACGTAAGCAATACCCCTAATGAAATAATAGACCAGACGCTTATTACGCCTACGTAAGCAATACT
>OZ026612.1:44839431-44868431 GCA_964020975.1 Hermodice carunculata | reverse complement strand
CCTAATGAAATTATTGGACAGACTTTTATTACGCCTACGTGAGCAATACTTCTAATGTTAATATGTTCGTTCTGCCGTTCATTTCTCTCTCTCTCCCTCCCCTCTGGTTATATATTTACACACACACACACACACACACACACACACACACACATATATATATTACCTTACACCAACTTCCGACCATGACCACATTTTAGGCCAAATATCGAATGCAGAACATTTCGTTGTAGCATGGCTTGTAACCAATGCTTTAAAACAAAGGCAAAGATTATTGTTGGATTCAGAGTAACTCTGAATCGGATTTAATAAAATATACTATGATAAGCTGTAGGAAAGTCAAATTAGATAAATTTACCTGGTTTCGATACATGCCTGCAAGAAGCACCGCCACAATTTCGGCTATCACGACCATCAATAAAACACCAGCATACTACAACATATGATGATATAAACAGCAGCATACTACAACATATCATAATATAAACAGCAGCATTCTACATTCATATCATGAACACAATTTAAACAACAGCATACTACAATATATCATAATATAAACAGCAACATACTACAACATTACAATAAAGTTAGCCACCATTTTAACCAATGTAACAAGACAAAAATATACATTGTATTAGATAAAGAAAGCCGTACATTGACATGAAAAGGTATTTACTGTGTCGCAAAGATTTTCTATAACGCTCAGCATTTGTTAGAACTTTAATTCATAATTGAGACACGGCAACTTTTGGTTAAACTGACTTAAACTCTTTAAAGTACTGTCGATGGTATAGTTACCTTGCAGAAATGCCAGGTAAAGCTGATCTGCAATTCAAATATATGATCGAATCTCGGACAAAAAATGAGAGTAAAATAATGTCACGGCCTCTTGGTCGCAATATTTGTCTCTGTTAAACAATACTAAAACCCCTGTTCACTTGCACAGTACACTTACAGTGAACGTTTTTTAGATGACTTGAGCCAACTCAGCGACTTAAACATGCATACACATCGAACAGCCCAGTTGAGAAAAAAGAAAAAGAAAAGGAAAAACAAGCTAACACCCACCAACCCCCACGCCCCAAAAAAACACTTAGAGAGTGGTTCTGGGCAAAAAGACACAAATACAAATATGTAACAAAAATGATTAAAAAAATATTTCCTCGGTGCTTGGACTCCAACCTACATGTGCAAATACAAGCAAAAGTTCATCAAACTCTCGGAAATACTCCGTCTCAGTATGCTTAAAGCTGTAAATTAAATGTGCCGACGTAGTGACCGTTATGGAAAGATCGCCTTGTTGAATAGTTCACTTTTTTGTGATGTACTTATGTAGAGACCTCTAATACCTCATATTAAATGTAAAAGGGAGAAAATAAAAAATTCATCAGAAAAAATGAAATGCAACATTAAAGAAAATTCGTCTGTTTCAATTGGACTTCAGTTGTTAGGAATAATTTATTGAGTGGTACCTGCTGTATTATATTTGTGCCTATTTGTCCAGAACCACTCCCTAGTTGTCGTTTCCCTATTTCGCAGTCCGAACTCTTTACTCTTCATAAGATAACCTGTCACCGTCTAACCTATATACAAATATTATGGAAGTACCATTGTCCATATTGCACACGACCTCCTGTAGAATTTTTGACATAGGCTGTATTTGCCCAAATAAATCAAAGGTCTTCAGCGAGTAAATTCTGAGAACATGTTTCGGAGCCTGTACCCGTACATGCCTCTCTCAGTAGCGACTTCTTGTCTCAGCCAAATATTCAGCAAACACAACACACATAATAACGAATAAATATGAATGTAGCAAATGATGAATTAGCTAAATAAGTGAAGTTTTGCTTATAAATAAAGAAAACCTGTCAAACCAAACATAATAACTAAATTTGTATAGCACAAGTTCAGATAAGAACAATTTGACTTACCCCTGAACCAGTATGTATCTTTTCTAACTGGATAACTCACCTGAGTTAAACACCTGTCAGTATATAGCTGAGTAGAAACAAACTGGGGCATCATTATATTCAGTCCCAGTGCTTGTAAAATAAACAGTTGCAGCTAGACCACCTGTACAAATCGAGGGAAATCCTAACAAGTACTGCAACAATGACACCCTGCACCAGAAATGTAGCACCCTATGATGACACCTACTTCAAACTTTGAAAGTTTCCAAACCATAAACCATTTCGCTGCCAACACTGAGTCAATGTATCAAGATAATGGGTCAAGTTTGTGACATTTGAGTAATTTTTGACATTGAGTAAATTTGTACTTAGGCATGTCAGAAAGGAATAAAAGTCATTAGCATTTAAGTCAAAAACATGTTATCACAACATATTTTTTCATAACCAGATTTTAAGAACAATTAGGCAAACATGTAACTGTTTGTGGCCACCCCTTCTGCCAAGAAAAAATAGCCACACACACCAGGTGACCTGTCACCACACGTAAATTTTGCAAAGAAATTGACTCCTATGTCCTAGCCTAGTGACCTGAAAAATCAATGCGGCTGCTCATAGCAGTGGTTGCATACAGCAGGTACCACTTTAGTGGAATCCAACATAAAGAACACAATGAAATTTCTAAATTTCAAAGAAAATAATTATTATGATAACTTTTGTTTCTTATTTAGTCGCTTATATCTTAGGAATTTTTTCCACATACACAAATACATGTTCTTCCAAAGTATTTTTATATCCTATCTCTTCTGAAAATGCATAAATTTATGAATTTTCCTACACACTTTGAAGAAGTTTAAAGAATGAGACATTTCATTAGATTGTAGTTTGTGATCATGCCGTTGGCTTAACTGTCAGTGTTAAGTACTGTCTGGCGTGCGAAATACATTGTTACATGCAACATGGGACGTCAAAGCAGTTAAAGCAGGCAGCAACTCCCCCCCCCCCCAAAAAAAAAAAAAACAACAACAACAAAACAAACAAACAAACAAACAAAGAAACAAACAAAACAAAAAAACCCAGCACTTTTTTTCCAATTTATAAGCAAACTGGCCATCAAAACAAACTAATCACTTCAGCTACATTTGACATGGATAATTTTACAGACATAACTTACGATTCCTAGCATGCATCTGTTCTCCTTGATGGCCCCACAACAACCCAGGAAGCCAACAACACACACGACAGCACCCACTGCCAGCAACACCGATGCTGCGGTGTCCAAGTAGGAGACATTTTGGTCAAGACTTGCCAGTTTCAGATAGTTGATTACAGATTTATCTACGCGTAGCCATATCCCAAAACATAGCAGCGCTACGCCACACAGCTGAAAGAAAAGTTGTTAAATTTCTTATATAAGCGCGTCCTAGAATTATATGAGTCGTAAGCCTGCAGGGATTAGATTGCAAACAAATTCTTATGTACGATTTGGAACATTTCATGTAGTGCTATCATTGCCGCACCGCGTTATTTGATGTAATAATATATACTAATATGTTTGTTCTAATGCTTGATTTATGTCACGCATAGCCCCAATTTCTCATTAGATTTTCCTGATACGGCAGTGCGTGAATGGGTGTATCACATTCATAGACACATATAGCATTGCCCAACCCAACCTTGTTTTGCAGTTGAAATACCCAACTGAAGCATTGTCGAGTCCTCGTTTTTTTCTTTTTTCGTGTCTTTCGTTCTTTCTCTTTCTTTTTTTATTAATTTATCCATTTAAACAAAAGATTTTGCATGTCAATTGTTAAAGTGCAGCGGACGATGCTCTCTTTTAAAAATTATCTGCACTTATCGGGCATAAAGTCTGTCATGAGATAGTGGAAATGGTATCAGCAACAGCACGTTATAACGGACTCCACATTGGTGCAATTAATAAAAAAAAACACAAGTAGCTATGTTCAAGGACTACTCAAAGAGGTTCTTACTACAAGCTGTACGTATCAAATGTTACATATCTGCCTTTCATTCCAGTAGTTACACGTGTGTCGCCCTTGGTGGTCAGATTTCAATACAGGGTTGAATCGTGTTTCGGATTTCATGTTTTAACAGTTGACCTTTAAAGTTTTTCAATGGTAATCATGACAAAACTGAAATATATGGCTGGTCTTTTGTGATGTAGGTTTCTTTAAATGTTGTGAATGTAATATGGCTCGAATCATAGAAATTGTTACATTGCTCTTGAAGATGTAATTGTCTAAAAAGAATTTAATTATTGGTTGAACAGTATACGACATGACGGAAGTCCTGATCATATATAAGTACTGGTGGAGCATCTCATTCAATTTTCGTTTATTTTCACTGTTTTTATACCCGTTTTATGACTGACGACATAAACCACGTACAGTCAATAAACACAAAGGTCTAACAATAATCCATTTTAAGCTTCGAAGCTATACCTTAGATGAGCAAACCGTGAAATTTATATCGCATTCTTGAAAAGAAATACAAGCACAGCAACGAAAGACATGGGTAAACTGGTCCTACTGTTTTAGTGGTAGACTGGCCACTCCTGATTACTCCTGTCAACTTCAACCCAAAAAGGAACAGAGCAGTTTGACGCGAGAAAAATTAAAGCAGCCAACTGTACAAATTATTTAGATTTGGTTCATTACGTATTATTTGACCAAATATTTGTAATGTCAACACTAGTTATTGGATGAGAATACCTGATTCAGTTGATTAGGCCAAATGATTCGCTTCACCAAACAGATCAATAGAGTACATTAAATGAGTTCTCGAAGAGCTTTTGTAATGTCCGTTTGTTCATTCACAAAGATTCGGTAAGATTGAATAAAGTCGTACCGTAAAAAAAATTACAAATGCTGTCGTACGGTACAAAAGCAATGGGCGAAACACCGCATTGAGCATGTGGGTAACCGTCAAAAATTGTTTATCGGACTTTATATAAATTGTGTGATTATGAGAGTTGACGAAATGCAACGAGAAAATGCAGGCTGGGTTTTTTCATTGATTTTTTTGTTTTGAAGTGTTTACAGTTTCTTGCTACGAGCAATGCAGAGGTACAGCTAGAGCTTCTTATTTTCAAAATACTCAGTATCTTGAAAAAAAAATCGAATGTTAAGGATACTTATATCCAGTGCGTCCTGTGTTTCTTCTTTCTTCTTCTTCATCTTGCATCTACCGCTTATTGTAAAGACAAATTATATGGACGTGTAAGACACATCTGAAACATGCCCTCACATCAGCTTTGGACACAGACAGAAACCCCCGTCCTACCATATGCCAAGTCGAGCTGATTTGAACCGCGTTGATCATCGTTAGCGCCCAATATTGAGTCAGGTAATGTTAGTTCAAATATGTTGGACGCATCATGGTTTTAACCCTGTTCCATAGGTGCCCCCCCCCCCCCGTTAAGGTATAGTTTTCCGAATAAAATATCTTTGTCGTCATTATCAGCATCAGCATCACCATTAATCAAATTGAGGCAAGTTACTGTTCGCAGCTTGGAAACTTAAAGCAAATTTGATGAACTGTTTCATCTCGCTCAGTCTCACAAGTTTGATACCAACACATGCTCAGATAGTCTTCTTCGCTCGATGGAGAAGAGCTTTCCAAATACCTGACCGTGTATTAATGACCTTCAACCGCAAATTTTTTTTTTTTTTTTTTTGCGTTGGGATGGTTTTGTGACTACTCAACTGTCATTTGTCATGCTGTTTAATCTGATTATAATGATTCGATTGTATGATTTTGACTGGATTTCCCTCAAAGCGAGACACAATGGTTCTTTTGTCTACGGCATATTTCCTGGTCATGTTCAGTTTTGTTTTCAAAAATTGCTCGCACCATCACTTTTTATCAAACAAAACCAAAGATACAAATATACGGGGCAACTTTTGTGGTACCACAAAAATTGCCACGCAATGGTGCACCACTTGGCCGAATATACAGCACCACATGGGGCAGCAACTTTATCGCATTTAAACATGGCTACTGTACAGACAAAGAAAGCTGCCGCTGCAGTAATAGTGTCTCTTTTCCAGCATATTTCCTCTGATGTTTCTGTTGTTTCTGTTGTGGTACTCTTTGTTTGTTTTTGTTTTTTTTTTTTTTTTTGTTTTTGTTTTTTTTTGTTTTTTTTTTTTTTGTTTTTTTTTGGGGGGGGGTGTTTTTTTTTTGTTTTTTTTGATTTTTTTTTGTGTGTGTGTGTCCCACAGACAGGGACTTTCTTCCCAAAGCTCAATGAGCCGTTCCACAACAGGCTTGCTCCAATCTATTTTGGCCATGTTTCCCCGCCTCATAAGGCTGCTAACGCAGCTGCCATGACAACACACATGTGATACCAGAATCAAGTCTAATTGGCTAGTTTGCTACCACTTGTGGTAGGATACAGACTGAATTCTATCTCCGAGCAATTTCTGTGGTTGTAAATCGTATATCCCATATAGAATAGTAATTAAAGTCCAAAATAACTAAAATGAAGTTGCAGATAACTTTTATGTTTACTTAGCAAACATCGCAACCAGTTTCAAATTACCAAATAAAAACGCTTCTCTGCCAAATCGCCACGGTCTGGGATATCAGAAATATCTACATACATTCGTGGAAACGTTAAATTGAAGTGCACTGGCCCACGTTGGACTCTTGAGTTGCGCCGCACAAGAGTTTTTGCTGCCAAGTACTTTGGAACTTGCAAGTCTTGACCCCTTGCCTTCTTTCACTTACTGGTATATCTTAAGACGGTACATGAATATATATATATATATATATATATATATATATATATATATATGGGATCCTTTCCCAGCGCAAGTTTTTGTTTGAATAATCATACTTTCCCGTATATTGGTACATATGCTAGTTCATGTAAATGCGCTAAGTCTTTGCATAATAAGCAAGCACTTGTGAGACATTTATTGATGTATTTGCCGATATTTCACGTTCATACATCCTTCATTTCAAGTGCATGTGGGGTACCTTTACCAAATACAAGAAAAAGGCAACCAGCTCCCGTCACAAAAAAAAAACACATGTCCTGAAATTGAAGGCTGTGAAATATGTTTCATGGTTTCCCATTGATGACACGTTCATATTAATTTGGCTGTTGAATACTTGAATTTTAAAAATTGTTTATCCGAACGTGATAATATTGATTAACTAAGGTATAAGTTTAGATATATGGATTGGCTATGCATGGAGCGAAGAGAATTTGGATTGTGCTGTTGGGAGGGGTAAAGTTTTTTTTTTTTTTTTTTTTTTTTTTGAGGGGCGAGTGTAATGGTTGAGAGCTACACTGAAATGTGGCGCTATTGCTTCTATTTGATAGACAGGAGATAGGTATGACTTGAAAATTGTGCTGACATTTGCGCATTCAAACCATGAGGTTATCAGGCAAACAGTCAAAACGTTTTGCTTAAATCCATCAAAAGCCTTTCGACAGTTTGGATGGGACACTGACTCGTTTGCCGTTTCCTTTGACCACACTATCCTGCGTTTTGAAAATTGGAGCTACGTTTGCTTCCTTTAAGATGTTTAGGATGACACTTGCACTGTTCAATTGTTTATCAGCAATGAACCTATATTTGAAATGACTGGTTCAGTCATTTTCAAGATCAACTTACGCAGATAACAATTCTTTTTATTTCATGTTTGAGGGTGAATTATCGTTTTCTCCAGTGAAATTCAAAGGTAGCAAGACCTGAACATCGTTACAACCAAATTGTTACGCGCCTGCATCAGTGACGTTGTGCATTAAGATTTAGACAAACTCAAATGTGCGCAAAGGATGTTTGATTATACATCACACGTGAAATGAACTACGTGAGTAACCACGACTAGCGTAAACAATCAAGCAACTCCATGTCGGCTTTGAAAGTAGGCCAGGGCATATATTTTTCGATGAATACCCAATGGGAGGCATTAACATTAACTCGAATCCTGTGCTACCACCTAGGTGCAGCAAGGAACCTGACAGCAAAGAGGGCAGATTCATGTATTTAGCATAGTTAAATGGGCCTCTGAGATGAAAAAAAATATCAACTTGAAAAAACAAAAAGCTTAATCACTATATTTTAAAACATAGACGATGCCAAACATCCATAAAAAATTTCATTTGATTTGCAGAAAAAGCATTGTTTTTTAGTGGTTAAATAACTTAACTGGTACTAGTGCCCTTATCACGGTAGAGGTATTTTTCGTTGCCCAGCAACCCAGGAGACCAGACTCGGGACTCCGGAACATTTTACTCAACCTAAGCAAAGACATAATAAATACAAGTGGGATAACTAAAGATAATCAAAGGGTAATAAAGACATTACAACTAAAGGGAAAGCAGCAAAATGAGGTCAGGGAGATGCAAATTAAGATCTTTGATAGATCACTGTCATGTATGCCACCCTAATAATTTATAATAACAATGTAAGTGATCATGAATGACAAATTAAGGAACGCATGTAAACTGATTAAATTTTATAACTTATCTAATTTTGTTGCAAATATAACAGTTTGGTATATGGCAGGAAACCAGAATAACTATGGATATTTTCCTTCTGCCATATAACTTCAGAGTTTCATTCAGGATGCGTGTAATTTCTTGTTTCAAACAATATCGAGCAAACATATGTTGAGTATGCGTTACCAAAAAAAATTTACTTCTTGGGTTATGCTTATGCATTTAGGTGCTTGGCGTATTTGTATACAGCAAAAATAAGCAGGAAGCCTATCACTTTTTAATTTATAATAAACTTTTAAGATCTGTCAATTGTAAATATCTTCTAATTTCAATAAATTTCTGAATTTTAAACATTGGTTCAGTATGGGCATTGTACTTACTGTGGTTAATAATTCGAACAGTTTTTTTTTCAATCTGAACAAGTCTTTCAAATTTTTGTCCCCAAGCAAGGAGGCAATAGCAGGTCTGCATTTATTAGCGAGCGTCAGCGAGCTCTTACCATTAACACACGTGTACATGTATGGAAAGCCGTTTTAACATTTAATCAGATTTATCCATATCAAAAAAATATCCATAAATCTGATTAAATGTTGAAACGGCTTACCATATACATGTGAATACATGACATAACCGAACGGTTAATCATCCAATCAGAAGACTAATCAGCATCCAGTCTACTATCCATGGATTTGGTTTTCTTCGTCACCCCCTACTGCGCATGCGGGTATAGGTGGCGCTATTGCATTTTCTATGCATCCCGGGAAAATTCCACAGTTTTATTTATGCCAAAGTCTCAAATATACTGGGCTTTATGTATCAACAATTCATATCTATTTAGAAAATGTTGTGGATAAAATGTGATACATGAGAACAATTTACAAACTCGCATTGTTGAAACCTCTCTGGAAATTGGGCCTGGTAAACACGCTTTTGGGGCTGGAAATGGGTTTCCGCAGGAAAGCAAAACTTTACAGCTGTGAGGGTAACCTAAATAAACATCGAAAAGTATGTAACGTTTGTTGCGCATGTTGTGTCTTACCTTAATTAATGTATGCAGTCACCAGTGACCAGGTGGCTTCTAGAGGCCTTCCAGATTACAACTCAAAATATCCCTAGGCTTAGGCGCCCAAAAACGCCATGTTGCCAGCTCAGATTTAGTGTTGTCACGCGAGATTCCAACAATGACTCTCCATACAGAGTTTTACTGTGGATTGCGTTAATAGGCCTATGCTTTTACGATAGATGGACTCATACGGTAGAACAATTTGTAATGCTGATGCTCGCATCTTAGGCTATGCCTACTACATGTTAACTTCCTCTCAGAAATGTAACATTTTCTATTTATTCCATGTTTGGTGACGAATTATCATTTTCTGGAGTGAAACTGAAAAGAAGTAGTGAGCGCAGCTGGCTCCTATGGTTATGTGCGTGCGAGACAGAAGAGAAGACCCATATTGTGTTGACTTTGAATCCAGCATGTCAAAGATGGCAGCATGGGGCGATAATATGGAAAGTGCTCTGGGAAAACGACGAATAATTGTCAATCGCTAAAACAAATACAATAATGTACGTGCCTGCATACTTCTGTTTAATAAGAATCTTTATCTATATATTTTATCTATTTTGGCAAAATCCTGATCATTGAGCACTGCACGGTTATGGGTGCCATGGGCTGAACTTTCAAACGCAAAGTGGTTGCCACATTTTGACTGGCCATCAGGTGGCACACAATAGAGTGGAGATGCACAATACAGGCAAATTGATGTCACACAACAGAACAGGCAACACCTCCAATAGCAACAATCAACATAACAAAACAGAACAAACAAGGACAGATCATCGACCCACATTCACTGCTGCACATGATTACTGCATTTAAGATCCAAAATTTAGTATACCACAAGAGCAAACAGTAAATTCTGTACTATATTAGTGTTTTTTTAATAGTGAGTATCAGCAAGCTCTTATCATAAACACATAGGAACACAGGACTTAACAGAATGGTTAATAATCCAATCAGAAGACTACTCAGTATCTAGTCAATGGACTTGATTTTTCTCGTCATCCCTACTGCCCATGCACACACGGGTGCAGTCATTGCCCTTTTTATGCATCCCAGGTAATTTAATTTCTACAGTTTTATTTACACCAAAGTCTCGAACTTACTGGGCTTTATGGAAAATATGTCAATAATCATGTCTGTTCAGAAAACGTTGTTGATAAAGTGTAATAAATGATAATGATTATTCAACTTCCATTGATGACACTTCGATGGAACCTGGGGCTGGAAATGGGTTTCCACGTTATGGAAAAACCTTACAGGTGTGAAGGTAACCTAAATCACGGAAGTGCCAGAGCACTTCTCTGCCTAAATAAACATCTCAAAGTATGTAACATTTGTTGCATGATACCTTAATTAATGTCTGCAGTCACCAGAAACCAGGTCCCTTCTGGAAGCCTTTCAGATTGCAACTCACTCTATGTCCCTCAGAGGCCCCAAAGCATCATGTTGCCAATCAACACTCAGATTTGGTGGTGTTGTGTGAGATTCAAACAATCACTCTCCGTATCCACTGCCTCTCTGCCACAGGTTACATCACTATTTCAATGGGGATACCGAGATCTTGGGCACAGTACTTAAATTTGTGGAACAGTCTCTAACAAAAAGAAAGGCTATACGACAGGTGAGTTCAATCAGCTGCTCAAGATACTATGGCTTTGCCCTCTAAACTGATTTAGTAAATGGCCGCTAGAGGAACCTAGCAGCCAGGTCCGACTGCCTGATCCACCAACATCGGTATTGATACTTTGTAATGCTGCAACTGGCATCTTAGGCTATGCCTATAACATATTAGCAAGCTTAAGTGAGCTCCATGGTTACGTACGTATGTAAACTGTGTTTCTACATGGTGGAGAGTGCATAGTGTTCATTACAAATGACAGTCTAGCCTTTTGCGAATGAAAGAACGAGATTTTTGCAATGGGGAACGCCATTGTGTCTAACACAACTTTTTTGGAATCGCTGGGATATTTCTACAGTTTTACGTACACCAAAGTCTCTTACTGGGACTTATGGAAATTATGTCAATAATACATGTCTATTCAGAAAACATCAATAAATTGTGACAAATGATAACAATTCACAAGCTTACACTGTTGAAACCTCGCCGGAACCTGCCATGCTGGTAAACACGCATCTGAGGCTGCAAATGGGTTTCCAGGGACTAAGAAAAGTTTACAGATGTGAGGGTAACCAGAATAAACATCGCAAAGTATGTAACATTTGTTGTGCATGTTGCATCTTACCTTATTTAATGTGTTCAGACAGTGCAGTCACCAGGTTGCTTCTGGAGGTCTTCTGGATTGCAACTAACATAATATTCCTTAGTGCCCCAATGCAACATGTTGCTAGCTCAGATTTGAGGTTGGAGGATCGTCAATCCACACTCAGCATTACGTCAAAAGTGCTCACAAATACTGAATTCACCGCATATAAGAAGCCAAAATTTAATTTACCGCAAGGCCCCTTCATGTGTTATGTGAAAGCGAGGCTACAACAATAAAAGATCTCATCATGGCACACTTCTAGTGTTGTTCACATAAATTCTATAACATGGTGTCAAACGGGGGTGAAGCTGTAGGACCACAGACCTCATTTGAAATTGACGGAACGGGAGATCAACTACCTGTGTATCATAAACCTGCATGTGTAGGCTGCAAGTTCAGTTTAAACCTGGTAAATTTTGCCAAATTCACACACGGAAAAAACAGATTGTTGACCAGTTCTTACAGAGACCGAGACATTTGTGTACCACATGTAAATATAGCAGCCTCAAAGGGGAGTTGATCAGAGACAGGATCGTCGTCGGAATCCAAGATGGTGCCTTCCGTGCTCGTCTTTTGAGACACAGTGACCTAAATCTTGACAAAGCCGTAGACATGTGCTGTGCCTGTGAACAAGCACAACAACAGTTACAACTTATGGATAAGGAGGAAGCAGTGCTTTTTACCAAGAAACACCAGGCTAAGGGTAAAATGGGTAGTGCAAGTCCCCTACGTTGACGTGAGCAAACATGTAAATATTGTGGGAAAAAGCACGCCAAAAGGAACTGTCTAACTTTTGGCCAAACCTGCACCTTGTGTCTAAAGAAATATCACATGGCTAAAGTGTGTTTATCCTCAAAAGACAAAACTGCAAACTACAGTGCATCCAGCCCACCTCAATCAGGTAAACAAGGCAAAGCGCACCAAGTACACCAGGTTTTAGGAGGTGGCAGAAGAGGCCATAAGTTCACATACAAGTATTTATGTGCTGGGCCAAGCATCACACCAGTTCCTTGCTGATGTACTTTTGCTACCACCAGGTGGCGACAAGCAGGCATTGCCACTTAAATTCTAGTTTGATAGGGGAACTACATGTAACAGACTGATGCTAGCAGACTATCACAAGCTAACAGAAATGCCACTCCAACACCAGGTTAAAGCTCTATGACAATACATATATCACTCCAGTCAGTACGGTCACTGTGTGCTGCACCGCAAACAACGTAGCTAAAAACATACACTTTGAAGTGGTAGACAACGCATCAGCTTCACTTTTGTTTGGAAGGGTTTGTGCTGCAATACATCTGATTAGCTTTAACAAACAGTGTATCTTGAACGTGTCAACCAGCAATTAACACAAGTGTGCAGCAACCAAATGTGACCCATGAGACTATTCTTGCCAAATATAAAGATATATTTACAGGGCTTGGCAGACTGTCAGGAAAGTTTCAGATTGACATTGATCCGAGTGTAAAACCTATTCAGAATAACCCAAGATGTGTTCCTGTTCCTGTCAAGGAACAGTTAAAGCAACCATCGTCATAATTGTTCAAGAAGGAGTGTTAGCAAAGGTTGACAAGCCAACATAATGGATAAGTAACACGGTGATGGTCAAAAAGCAAGTGGAAAGTTGCCTGTGTGTTTGGATCCTACTCTACTGAACAAAGCTATTTGGAGGAACAGGTAACCTATGAAACCCATCAAAGAAATAGCACGCAAGCTACACAAAGCATGCGTCTTCAGTGTTGCAGACGCTAAAGCAGGGTTTACACAAATGAAAGAAATGAACAAGCCAGCTTCTTAATGACTTTCTGGACTCTGTATGGCCACTGTCGCTGGCTAAGCATGCCATATGGTATATCTGAACAAAGAACGAACGCACTTTATTCAGGATGGAATACCCATTTGAATATGGCGCTGGAATGTCGGACTTTTTGCCCAAAATGGATTTTGTGGGACATTTGCGAGAATTATGAATTATAGGCATGTGTTGCTGTGGATATATGTAGATTTCAATGGATTATCTGTGTGATATACCTGTAGAAAATTGTTTTGAAATAAACTAGTGAGTTACAGCTTGTTGGTGGGTACATAAACGTAGAAATCATGCCAAACGTGAAGCTGGATGGTGGTCCAGATGTGAGCTTCGTTTCAGACCTTTCTATGTAAGAGCTCCATGTAACGACATTGTGGTTTTAGAAATTTAGGCCCATCCACCATCATCTTATTAGCACAAATAATTGACTGCGCAGATGAATACAAAATATTTTATTGCAGATATGGTCCTATGTAGGTCATTGAACGCATAGATGTTCCAGGTCGACCCTCTTTACCCATTCCCCCCTCCCGCCCTCCCACGTATATTAGCACGAAAGCTTGACTGACTGAACATTAGAGCGCCTGTGGTCTGAAGACATTAATTGAAGTAAGACGCAACATGCGCAACAAATGTAACATGGGCCTATTTTGTGATGTTTATTTTGGTTACCTTCACACCTGTAACCTTTTTTCTAGCCCGCAGAAATCCATTTGTAGCCCCACAAGCATGTTTGCCAGGTCCAGGTTCCAGCGAGGTTTCAACCACAGACGCATACAGTCGGAGACCGGGGTTTGCTTCAAGCAACTGTGGTTTCAACAATGGGAATTCGTGAATCGTTATCATTTATCACACTTTATTGACAACGTTTTCTGAATAGACATGTACATAGATCAGGCAGCTAGTAGCAACTTGTTGCTAGGTGGCTCTATCAGCCCCTTTACTAAACCAGTCTGGAGGATCAAGGCCCTAGTACTTTGAGCGGCTGAATGAACCCATCTCTCGTGTGGCTTTTCTTTTTGCTAGACACTGTTCCACAAATTTAACAGCTGTGCCCAAGATCTCTATATCCCCATTGAAATAGTGCCGTAACCTGTGGCAGAGACGTAGTCAGTATGAAGAGTCATTGTTGCCTCTCTCACGCCAACACCAAATCATAACGTACATTGGCAGCATGGCGGTTGGGGGCCTCCGAGGGAAACAGCATAGGTTGCAATCTGGAGGGCTCCCAGAAGCGACCTGGTTAATGATGACTGCAGGTATTAATTAAGGTATCACGCAACATGCGCAATAAATGTTACATAGGCTACTTTGCGATGTTTATTTAGGGTACCCTCACACCTGTTAAGTTTTTCTTTTCCACAGAAACCCATTTCCAGCACCAGAAGCATGTTTGCCAGGCCAACATTCCATCCAAATGTCAAAGATGCGAGTTGGTGAATCGTGATCATTTATTACACTTTATCAACAACATTTTCTGAACAGTTATGAGTCATTGACATAATTTCAGTAAAGACTGGTAAGTTTGAGACTTAATTGTAAATAAAACTGCTGAAATTACCCTGGATGCATAAAAAGGCAGTGGTTGCGCCATCGTGCGCATGCGCAGCAGGGGTGACGAAAAAATAAACTACGTTGATTAAATACTGATTAATCTTCTCGTTGGATAATTTACCGTTCTGTTATGTCCTGTATTCACATGTGTATATGGTAAGATCTCGCTCACGCTCGCCATAAATGCATGTAAATATATGTATGTATGTATGTATGTATGTATATATATATATATATATATATACCATAAGGATTCAAGCTGCGCTCGCTTTTTACGGTGCTAGCTGTTTACATATTATCACATGACCTATATATATATATATATATATATATATATATATATATATATATATATATATATATATATATATATATATATACCATAAGGATTCAAGCTGCGCTCGCTTTTTACGGTGCTAGCTGTTTACATATTATCACATGACCTAGAAATTCTCCAACGCATTCTTGCAAAAGAGTTATCCTACATTTGGATTATGGGCAACAATATTCAAAATAACGCCTTGACAATCCCGTGAGAGTTACCTTTAGCGCATGCATTGTTTGGTGTTTTTACTAATGTTTGGCATAAGTTGGAAAGGAAAACCTTTGGTGTGTGCGTATTTTGATATTTTCACTGAAATAGACAATAGATTGGAATGGAAAACTTTTGCGCATTTGCAGTTTCCTTTTGCCTTTGCTGGTTCCTGCTGGATGCGCGAAGCAGTTGCTATTTCAAAAATAGACTCCAATAGCAGATAGCTGTCGCTGCAATGAATTAGCTAACCCAAATTCGTGTTTATCGAGCGTATTCTTGCACGAAAGTTACCCTATGCTATGTTTTGCTCCAACCTCTAGCGTGTTTGCAAAAATGTGGAATGAACTGGAACGGAATAAACATTTATTGAACATGAGGGATGGACTGGAACGGAATAACGCTTCCAAACCAATTGCCATTTATCTGTTTACTAAAAAATTGCGGAACAAGATTCAAGATTGTTAGTTATCCATGCATCCATCCATAAAATGCTGCTTTTATTTAACAGTAAATAAATATCCTTCCTAAATCTCCGATGGTGCCCAGGTGGAAAGCAGTTCACGGAGCCATATGTGCATTTCTCCAAGGAAAAAAAAGGTTTAAAATTTGCCGCTATGATGTTGGCAATGCAATTCATAGAGCTTTCAATTTTTGCCACCTTATGCATCTCCTGGGGCTGGAGTTTTGCAGTAAATGTGGCTCTTCGTGTATGAAGTTTTAATTATTTGCATACTGCTAGTCTTTTTGTAAAACGCTAGGATATTGAGAAATACTACGCCCCAGCTGGACAGGAGATTAGATTAAGGAGATGCCATTTTTAAAGCATGGTCAATGAGCTCCAGCTTTTGTACTTTTTTTAACGGAAATTATTGTTAATACTAAATTGACGTGACTGCACCAGTGATGCAGTGCATTAACACCTAGACAAAATCAAACATGCGCGACGGATAGGTGATTATAGGCCTACGTCATGCGTGACATTGGATAACCAGGACGTACATAGACAAACGTGGCATATAAGATTGGAGTTGAAAGTAGGCCTGGGTGGGGGGAAGACCCAAAAAATCACCAATGATATAAAATCCCGCCAGAACCTCCAGACCTGTATCCACTATCAGGGCAACCATCTCCACAAAGCTCCATCTTTGACTCAGTGAGGGCTCTTGGTTCCTGTGCCCAGTGCTACTACTGAATTCATAGCCCGGGGGTGACTTAAGTGTCTGATGCAATATTCCTATTTTGGGGCCACCGCCACCCACAACTGGTAACTTCAAGGCATTATATTTCCATATTCGGGTAATGCTCACACTGGAAAGTCCCAATATATATTATACATTACATTCATTCAAAAATAAACCTTCCGTTAACAATAATCACACATATATTTTAGATGCGGCCTCTTCAAAATATCCAATCGGGATTGACCCACGGACTTGGCTGCCATTTTGAAAATTGTGGATTCCGCACCCAATGGTTTGTCAAGGGGGATAGTAATGGGACGGTGGGTGGTGGAGGTGGTGGTGGTGGTAATATATGAAATAAAAGTATATATTTTGTAAATATTTAAGAGCATCATTAATAATATGTTATGCTGTGGCCGCGATTCACTTTGATATCCACATCAAATGTGTTTAATTTTTGTGCGACTGTCCCGCAATGCATTGTGCCATATTCAAAATGGCACTCACCAACCTGCATGATTTGCCGGCTCATGGTATTGTGTCGCATTTGGATTTGTAGCTAACAATGATAACTGCTTCAGACACAACCTTGAGGACAAATTAAAGTTAAGATAGTAAGTCATGCTTTAAAAGTACTTTAACGACCGTTTGCCCTGGCAACTTGGAGAACGGATACCTGGAACCTAGGGAAATATCACGATAACGATCACCGAACAACTGAGGCTACGCTGTTTCATCGAACATTCGTGACTATGCAGGTATGCTGTTTCCCCAGCCCAAGTTAACCCTCCAGACAGGTTGATATATAATGCTGTGTTTGCGTTGATATTACAGCAAAATAACGGCACACAACGGCCACTTTCTCGATAAAATCTTTCAGCCAGGGTCGATCAAAAAATTTTAGTAGGGAAGGGCGGCTTGAAACTTTTTTTGTCATAAAGTTTATTAAGGGTCGGTCGGGTTACCAGAACCACGCATATATTTTTGTTAGACCTTAGGTTACTCAGGTATTTGTTGAAACATGTTTCAAATAAATGTTCCCCTTTCACACAGTACGTCCGTTGACGTTAGTTTAGTTTGTTGCCTGGGCACAGCAGGAGACACTTGTCATAGTACAAATAAAATATTGCATGGCTGGAAAGTGAGTTTCTGTTTTTTCTCACTCGAGATTGTTGGTGATAGAAAAATAGTTACTTACTCTCAGCCAAGCCATGTTAGATTTTCTGTGTGTGTGACAGATAAGATCCGATTGTTGTGAAACTTTTTTTGAGCTACAGACAGATACTACCATCATTGTTTTAATATGAACGTTTTAAAGTGAACATCTTATAAATTTCTCCTTTTTCCTTGGTAAAAACTTGTACAGTCCACAAAAGTTAGCAATCTAAATTAGCTGAAATTCAGACCATTGTTCCACAAAAGTTAGCAATCCTCTAGGTATTAAACTTGCCCAAGAACTTAAATTAGTTGCATGATTTTTGTTAGATTCGAAGAACAGAAAGGGGTAGAAGTTGTTATAAAACGGCTTTCATACCAACTAAATCTTGAAACCAAAACACGTAATTTTTAGCAGGTTCATTGCCACCCATTTCAATTTTTGTCCATAATATGGCACCCTTGTGGCAAAGCTTGAACTAGTATTGGCAATATAATAATAATAATAATAATAATAATAATAATAATAATAATAATAATAATAATAATAATAATAATAATAATAATAATAATAATAATGATGATGATAATATAATAATAATAATAATAATAATAATAATAATAATAATAATAATAATAATAATAATAATAATAATAATAATAATAATAATAATAATAATAATAATAATAATAATAATTGAATACCTTTATTCCGGTACACCCAGTCAGAGTTACCTCTGTTCTTCCCTGGGGACCAGTAAACATATATACAGTATATATATACAAATGTTGCAAATATATGACCCATAAAACTGAACGACAAGCAATTCAACATTAAAACATAAAAATCATGTAAAATAACGAGCCTTGTAATTGCGTTTGAAAGAAGGTAAATCGTGTGAACTGGGGGTAAAATCGTCAAGAGAGTTTCAGGCTGTAGCACCGTTGTAAGCGAAAGACTTCTTAAAAGAACTTTTCTTGACACCGGGGACTAAAACATTCATAGAATGGGTACTTCTTGTATTATAAGTATGAGAATCGGAACATAAAGTAAACTGATCACAGAGATAGTCCGATGCAAGGTTATTAATACATTTATACATCAGGGTTGCGGTATGAAATTTTCTATGTTGCTCTTATGTTTGCCATCCAAGATTAAAAACATGATCAATTCCCCTTGTATTTCTAAAATCGAAGACATATTATCCTGGCGGCGAAATTTTGAAGTTTTTTATGTCTTTGAGATCCACCGGCACCACAAATGTTCCACACAGTATCTGCATAATCTAAGTTTGGCTGGATACAAGAGAAATAAATGGTTTGAAGCAAACTACTTGGGAGTCAGGTACTTAAACGACGGAGTACAGCTAGTTTTACCTTGCACCACTTTGCACACATCCACTAAAGATCACTAAATGTTGATGCCAGGTCAGCTGATCATCAATAGTAACATCAAGGTACTTTACGTGATCTGCCCGGTCGATTTTCTCGCCGTTAAAGGAGATGTCTAATGCCTTATTGTTATTATGCCCGGACAGTAAGAGTGAATGGAATTTCTTTATGTTTGCTTTCAGTCTGTTACCACAAAGCCAACTTTCAGTCTCAGCTACTCCCTTTTGTAAAATAGAATTTACTTCATCAACACAGTCGCCTACCGTGTAAACAATCGTGTCATCAGCAAAGAGGTTTACCTGACATGTCGTCACGTGCTTTGTTAAATCATTTACATACAATAAAAACAAAAGAGGTCCAATTACCCAACCCTGAGGGACACTAATAGTTACATTTTGAGCTGTCGATAGGTCACCATTACACTTAACGACTTGTTTACGATCAGTGAAATAAGATTGAAACCATCTCAATTCATTGTTAAGAATACCGTAAAATGGAGATGGTGCAAGTAAGAGCTCTACGGTTAATCTTTCTCGATATCAATTCCCCTATAAAACTACACCAGAGACAGCTCAGAGCCCACCTTTTGATGCTGATTGCATCAGATAACATGGGTATGCAGGTGTTTTAACTTTTGAGCAACCTTGTACCTAAATATCTCTACGATCTAATCACACTGCGCAGAGCAACAAATCATCCGAGATCAGCGCCCGTGGCTGCATTAGCACTGTTTGGGACTATCAACCGTGGATATCACTCTTTTATGTATTTATCCTCATGATCTAGAATAATCTTTCTCCTGAAATAAGGCAAGCTTGAGTTGCAAAGAATACGAAAAAACTTCTAAAAGTATGGGAAGGATTAGACGGGTTTTGTCATTGTATGATGTGTAAACAGTTATAAACCCATCACGCCTCATCATGATTATGGTGGTTTATGAGGCTTTTAAACCACAAAATCGGAAACGAGACCTGTCAGCTTAGCAGTCTTCTTACAGTTCGTGAGCTATTCTACCTTTGCCCTTCACTTTTAGCTTACGCTTAAAATTTTCTTTGTGCCAGACTTGTGTTTCTTGTACTAAAACTCTCATATTATATTTAAAGTATGATTTGAACATTTTGTATCTTATTTAAACCACATTTGTCTGGAAATGAGGCCAGACTTGCACTTTCACAGTACCTAACCTATTTTCACATTTGCCCATCACTTTTTGTTTATGCTTGGAATTTTTACTTGTACCAGACATGATCGACTAGCACCTGATGAACTGATGTTCATAATTGTGTATTTTCTGCTCCAATAGAAAATATTGTCATAAAGATCAGTTTACAGTAAACTTACGCCTGTGACACATCCGGTTTTGAGCAGCAAAGACGCGACATCACAGAATCGCGAACGTCTCGTTTAGACGTTGGCGTGCATAAGATGAATATTGCTGATACACGTATGTATGTGTGTGTGTGTGTGTACACGTCAAAATCATTTAAGTATGTAACAACAGAAAAAACTATAAAAATGCACACATACATAGAGACCGATGAAAAGGTACATGCTCACAATTTAAATCATATTCCAGAGACAATTCTTACAAAAATTAACTCCCACTCCAGAAAACCTGAACATAGCTTTTCTGGCCTTATAGACACTACATTAAAGATACGCATATGCCAGGTTTCATATCGGACCAGAAAGAAAAGCCCCACATTTCTAACTCGGTAACAACCTGAAGTAATGAACCATCCATTTTTTTTCCACCCTGGTGCGTTAATAAAATTAGATAAAGAATTAATATGGCTCATATGGCCATTTGTCACCTCTGAATAAGAACACCCGGCCTTTGTCATCCCAAAGGAACAAGAGCGATCAGCACTCGTTAATTATGACGTCGTGTCGTAAGAAAGTGTCATTTCTGGCTCTTTTCTGACAGCCTTTATATAGGGATAGGAAGCCACTCTTTAAAAATCACCGTGCACATGAAATTCAATGACATGTTGACACCCTTGGGTAACATTATGCAATTCGTTTCCAGATGCAATTGTACGCATAAAGACAAAGTTGCTTTATTAACTCACAGTCAGGGTCACTAAGGACGATTAAGTAAGATTTAAACAGCCTTCTGTTGTAAGATCTAATGTAAGATTTACAAAGCCTTTTATGCCGTTTAAGAAAAAATACTTGTGTGTTTTCATTGACTGTAAGTATATATCTATATTCAATCACTGTGGTACATATGTGTTGCTGACATACAAATTTCCTTCAAAATTCCTGTAAGGGATTTCGTTACTTGAGTATGTTTGGGATATTTCGAAAAAGCTGAAGCTGTGTTAAACATATTTCAGGATAGCAGTAATTGAAAAATCCGTCTTGTGAAAACCAACCAAAATACATACACACATACTCAGCCATAAAGATGTACATTTATCCCATGCACATTTTTTTTATGATTTAGACGATCTTTTGAATAGGCGTTTCCATACCTGTTTAAGCCAACTTTACCCTACTTTTTTGTCACAAATCTGTACAGTACACAATATTGGTTCAAGAATTCAAGAATTGGCGCACAAAACTCAAAATTTTTGCCAGATTAGATATCTTTCACGCCCTTTTACACAAAACAAAACAAAACGCATAATATTTGTATACTTTTCAATCTGTGACCTATAAAAATGAACAGACCAGTAACACGTGTTTTCAACTTTGGTACTACTTGACTGATCAATACGATGCAAAAATTATGATATACAAACGATCACAGAGAGTCTGAGCATAATTACCAATAGACTTCATGGTACAGACCACACAAAATTACATACGTTGAATTTCACTACCTTTCAAAGATTAGTTAAGCAAAGACACTTGGGGGATTTTCAGAAATATAGTAAACTAACCATGCTGAATGTAAACACTTTACACTTTGTTACTAGCATACGAATCAAAGTCAGGGTATGGCCGGACAGCCCCGACACGACGAACTTCAGCTGGGGTACATAAAATGTCGGGAGGCTCAAACATGGACTCAAGTGGTTTATGATGGAACAATTTGTAGTGTGTATAATGCTCTTTTAGTTGAGCTGTGACAAAATCAAATAATTCATCACGAAATAATTAATATTTCCGAAGTCGTACAACATGAAATGTGTCAATGAGAAACAAGTTAGGTACTCACCCAGAATATAAAATTAAAGACAAAAATTATATATTTTGCACTATTTTCTCCACATCCCTTTCCCATGTTGATTTCAACTGATGATTAAACTGGTACTGTCCGGACAATTTTTTCTGTGGCTCACTTTGTAGGCAGACAGGCCCGTATACCCTGTGCCTTCACGTGAGAACTGGAATGTATGGAACAGGCAAATCCGTGGATCTGGAGGCAAAGGTTGAAATGGCAATATGATATACGCATGGACTTCTGGGGGGTCAAACGCAACATTTGGCCTATACCAATAACAAAGGGCCCGGCAATCAGTAAGGGCAGAGTCATGCTGAAATGTGTAATATGACTAAAGTAGAATAAAACTTTGCAAAATGCATTATGGGTCTCAGCACGTCGTTTTGCACGTCATGTGAGTAGGTTTTGCATTGCTGATAGTTGCCAGACAAATCGGGATCCACCTCCCTGGTCAAATTAAATTACCGGGCCGTTCGACAGTTATATTTTTTTCAAATGAACTGTGACAGGGGACTTAGATGGCATGCACAGACCATGTACCAAAGAGAATTAAGTCGTCACGGTCAGCAATGTGCGGTTTCAACTTGACCAATGATCGAAGACTCTTTGTATAGAATAGGATGTATTCATATCTAAATGCAGTCCTACTCTAACACCTATTGAGCAAAAGAGGGAGCCACCTGCATCAGGGCATTTAGCATGGTCAAAAGCACTTTCTGAACAAAATGAACAACACAAACACATAATAATATTAAGAAAATGTATTTGAAACATAAAGGATGCCTAACTTGATTAGAAATGGGCTCTCTTTTGGGTGAAAAGGTGTTATTTATGGATGTTTATGTAGTATATAATACAAATCTGCCCTGATCATGCTGGAAGCATCAGTCTGTTGCCCCGGAAACACAGGAAGTGAGTAGGATCGCAGTTAAATATGAATGTCTCCTAGTATGGCACCCTGGCGAGATGAAGGTTTGTCAACAACATCACAGCTAGATTAGGCAAGAACAGACGAAAAGTTACCTGCCTGTTAAACATTTATACACCCACAGTTTGGGGATGACCAAGGTAGCTTGCCAGTCTCGCCTCGCTGTGAATCTTTTTGGCGCTTCCGTGCAAACCGCCATAACCATGTCATAATATTGAAGTTATAGGTCAACTTGTTCTCTGTATTAGTGTATATCAAATCATGGAGATGCCTCCATGATCAAATGAAAAAAGGAAATGTCCCGTGAATTGACAATTAGTTGCAGGTGATCCGTCTTCACCTACCCTTCAGAGATTACCACTATTATGTGCAATATGAAAGTGCTTGGTCCAAGAGTTCCCGAACATCTTACAAACAAGGAGTCTAGCTACTCTAGATAAGGGCCCCCACACAAACTCCTTCAAATAAACAATAAAATGGACCTGTCACCATAGAAATTAGGTCATGGTCACCCATGTATAGATGAACTTAATCTAGTCCTTTCTGAAGACCATCATTATGGGTGAAACTGACGTTCAGGTTGAAACAGTTCTTGAGAAGTTACCTTAATACTAAATTCAAAAAGTAGTCCTGCACTTGTGCACTCTCAACTCGGCCTTTATAGAGGACATCATCAAGCACCATAATCAAGTCCAGGCTCAAACAGGTTTTGAGTTACAATGGTCCAACAAAATTCGCAAAAACAACCCTGTGACCTTGGTTATTATGTCAAGGTCACCCAATTATATAATTAAACCTTACATGTTACAAAGGACCATCATCAAACCCAGTTTCAAAGTCCCATATAAATAATTTCTTGGCTTAGCACAAAAACAATAATGGTCCAACAAAATTCGCAAAAATAACCCTGTGACCTTGGGAATTATGTCAAGGTCACCCAATTATATAATTAAACCTTACGTGTTACAAAGGCCCATCATCAAACACAGTTTCAAAGTCCCACATAAATAATTTCTCGGCTTAGCACCAAAACATTAAGTTCATTGAAATTGTCCAGGGGCCGTGTGAATTATGTCAAGTCCATTCGTGCGGATAGATATTTCACTTTTTAAGGAAATTATGGCCCAAGTAATTGGCACAACCGTTTCAGAGAAGAAACCTGTATACGCCACTTTAAGTCATATTATGATTTTGGCAGTGTTTTCTCTGCCATGGTGAACACTCTTCTCCTTCTTACGGTCGCTTCGCTCTCTGTTGGTTTTTTTTTGGGGGGGGGTCGGGTTTTTTTTTTTGTTTTTTTGTTTTTGTTTGTTTTGTTTGTTTTTTTGGGGTTTTTTTTCGTCTCGGAGTGTTGGCAACTTTGCATTAGCGGGCTGCTAAGAGTTCATCGAGTTGGACATTTTCATATTCCTGTATGCATCGTGTTTACAGTGTGATAATTTTCCATCTTGTCGCCTTCGCTGTATAGACAATGCTTTACCATTGACAACTCGGTTTGATTTGCTAGTCAATATATTAAGGAATTGTTTTAATGCTTCAGTTCAAAACTTCTGCTGCTGGTCGTTTCAAGACAGGATTAGTTTTCACTCCGTATTTGTCCTGTTTTGTTTAAGTCAATTTTTATTTCGATGTCATTGTTTTACATTTATTATTCCTTTAATTGTCCCCTTTATTTTCTGTATATTGAAACAATATACATTACGAGTTCGTTTTTTGGATGCTTGTATGAAAATTTTGCGAGTTCGTTTTTGGCTGCCTGTATGAAAATTGATGGACCGCTTTAATATTCATGCACCGCCTTTCTTTTTCTTTCTTTCTTTCTTTCTTTTTTTCTTTTTTTTTTTGTCTTTTTTTTTTTTTTTTTGTCTTTGTTTTGTTTTGTTTTTTTTTTTTTTTTTTTTTTGTTTTTTTTTGTTGTTGTGGGGGGGGGGGGGGGCTTCGTGGCTTGATCCTCGATATATTACATGAAGTGTATATTGTTTTGAATTGTACGGTATGTATGGTGTTGTTTCGTGTTTTCAGCAAAACGTCTCTACTGTATGTATATGCGAGATACAGCGAAATAAAGTTCATTCATTCATATCCCCTTATCCGTGGATTTGTGTTTTTTTTTTCAAAATGGGGTTATAAAGCATTACTCTCTTTGTTGTAACTTACATGTACTTTTATTTAATACATTTTTGGAAACCAAGTAAGTGAACGCCGCTTGCCTGCTAAATTGGTGTAGCTTCGTGTTTTGTCTATTCCACTCACACGTGCGCTGTCTATTAGAGCAAAATCCACCTTGACTTTTGACTTGCCAAAGAAAACCAAAAGCAGTCATTATTCTCAGATTTTGATTTAAACCAGATAAATGTTGCATGTATCTACGCAACATCAGTTCACAAATGTGCCAACTGTATGTTGTCCGTAATTTTTGCACGAAACAATATGCACGTTATAAGAAAAACACGGACTTCTTCGACGTGTAAATACTAAAACTAATAAGCGCTTCACCTTTAAGATTGCGATATACTGGATCAACATGCGTGTTGGTTGCCATGCTAACACATTTGAAGATGACGCATATTCCTTAACAAGAGATACTAACTTAAGATATAAGCTATTACTACTACACACGGGTCAGCAGAAAGTGTTGCTTTGAAAAAAAACTAGTGAAAGAGAGCATTTTTATTTTTATGGAATATACAAAAACGCTTTCGATGAGGAAGATGTCAGTATTAAATGCCTTGATCTGATCGGGGACTGCATTTTTTGGAATGCATGCATGCTGCAAATGCTCTCTCTCTCTCTCTCTCATAAATACATAAATAAATAAATAAATACAGAGAGAGAGAGAGAGAGAGAGAGAGAGAGAGAGAGAGAGAGAGAGAGAGAGAGAGAGAGAGAGAGAGAGAGAGAGAGAGAGAGAGAGAGAGAGAGAGAGAGAGAGAGAGAGAGAGAGAGAGAGAGAGAGAGAGAGAGAGAGAGAGAGAGAGAGAGAGAGAGAGAGAGAGAGAGAGAGAACTTGCACTTCCAAGCCCCTGCTGGATTCATGCCTAGCTCCCATGAACACTGAAACAATCTTCCATTGTGAACCTTTAAACCCGCGGACATCTCAGGTTAGTAAACTTTTATGTAAACTCGGTCCTATGTTAATCATTTCTATATTTGTGCGCAAACACATTGTTCAATACGCACAGTTAATCCTTTCGTGCTGATTTTGCACGCGAAAACAACTGGTTTGAAGTAGTTATGGTGCGCAAAGTTATGAAAACCAGATCAAAATATAATCTTTAAAACTATGATGGCCAAGCCATGGGAGCTTCTTTCCATATTTAATGAGAACTAAAGTTTTCATAACGCTGAAAATGAGTAGAAGTTGTGGAATAAGAAGTTAGGCGCGTGGAAGCACCTCAAATTTATTATCTTTTAATCTGCCATAGGGATGCCTTTTCGAATTTGTCTCCACATCGTTTATGACAACTGAATTGGCCGTTTAACAAATGTTTTTAAATCTTAAGGAGTTCAAATTCTGCTAGTTGGGCGCACTTCAAATCCATTACCATTTAAAATTCTTCTCCAGATGTTAGTGCGAGCGGCAAAAGCATGTAATGATCATCTTATAGAGGTATTATCATACATTTCAAATTATAACCGAGTGTATTTTACTCTTTGAATGTTGAAAATGTCTGACATTATGAAAACAGCTTCAAACAAATATCCATTGTCAGCATTGTTAGCTCGAGAAATTAAAGTGAAAACATGGGGGAAGAGGGAGGGCAGGGTGGGGCGGAAATCATGAGGCGAACAATCAGTGCTGACATCTATGAACAATGTATAGCATAATCACTGCTGGAGGACAGGGCGGAAACCATGAAGCAAGCCTTCACGTGCTGACATCTGGGGAACAAAGTTGGTAGCATGACCCTTGCTATACTATAGCTTTGTTGGAGGGGAAGCCAACACGTGCTGACTGACCTCTTTGAGCAAAGTAAGTAGCATGATCCCTGCTCTGCCTCTGCTGCAGTAACTTAAATAAAGCAAGTTTTTTTTCAGTGCTGTACAATGGTTTTTACAATAACGTATCTCTCTCACTTACGCATAATTACGTACTTTTCACGCAAAAACTAATGACAGATTTCAATCTGGTTTTCATAAATTGACAGTTCGGTTAATGTAATAGAGAAACAATGCCATTAATTTTCACAATAACATTCTTCGAACTGTAAACTACATTTTAAATGTAATTTTCTGTACAAGAGGGATTAATATAGGGCACTGCCCGGTTTCCCAATTGTTTTTTCAGTAAAATATGTTTAAACCAAATGTAATTTTCTGGGTCGTATGGCTGTTCATGCTTAACCACATGTACTAGGCCATCCAATTTAAAACAAAAAACAAAAAAACAAAAAAAACACGGACGTAACGCAATTTTATTGAATGTGCGGTTAAAAATAATGTCAATTTTGGTGTGTAGATGTAATAAATGAAACCTAAGGCAAATGATTTCACAACAACCCGCCAATATGGACATGTTAAGTTACGCATGGTATGCTCAACCTACTGGGTGGCTCCGAATTCAACCACAAAAGGCCTTGTGCGACATGGGAACTCCCAACACTGTTCAGCTTTACAACTGCCTGCGGTTAAATTGCTTCATATATATACATATATATATATATATATATATATATATATATATATATATATATATATATATATATATATATATATATATATATATGTTTCAGTCACATCTATTTTGAGCAGTTTTGCGTGAAGCATTAAATAATTTGTATCTCATTTTGCTTGTGACCAAATACCTCCGCACAACACACATACAAATGCAGTTTAAATGTTCAATGAAACAAAGATAAAATGTGTGACTATAACAGCACATGTCCAGCTATATTGCTAACAAATTGTTAACGCGAGTGGCTCCCAATTCATGAAGTCTTTTCCAAATACAATTTCAAGAAATGACCAACAACCTCAATTTTTCCAGGAGTCAATGGCCGAGGCAACTGGACGCGAGTTTTTTTACATTATGCACCCCCCCCCCCCCCAGCAGGCCCCTCTAACCAAAGGCAACCCCTTTAAGAGGTCCACCATTCTTCTGCAGAAAATTTGACCCTGACCTTTCACCTCAAGGTCACCTGTTAACAAATTTATTGCAAGTCTCACTTGGGTAAATAATGACCAAGTTTGATGGACTTCAATCATACCCATTTGAAGATGTGGCAGGGAAACCAGTGTATTTTGCAAGGCATTGTGACCTGGACCTATGACCTAAAGGTCATCCACAAACATATGAAAAAATTCCTAAAATCTATGGAGTATGTGTACCAAAAGTTTGAAGTGAATCTGGCTTACAGTTTTGAAGAAGTCAAAATGTGAACTACCATTGCAGACCCCATTGACTTACATGGCAATTAATTGGAATAAAAAAAATAACCAACAAAAACCATTAAAAATCCAAAAATTGGAGCATAACCATTGAAACACAGTTGGTAGATACCTACCCAATGTACATCCCCACCAAGTTTGAAGTGAATCTGGCCAATTATTTTGGAGAA
>OZ026612.1:44812231-44839231 GCA_964020975.1 Hermodice carunculata | reverse complement strand
GTTGAAAAGGTGAATTAGCAATGCAATCCCCATTGACTTGCATAGTAATCAACTGGCATGTATGCAATTTGACCTTTCAAGATCACTCGACAGGTTTAAAATTAACCATACAAATTGAAAGCTCATAGGTACTTTCCTATTAATGTTTAATAGTAACCTTGGGCCTATGATGCACCATTAAGAAGGTATAAGCCAATGTGAAAATTGTCGAGTCAGCAGAAAAATGCAACAAGGATTTGACCTTGACCTCAAGGTTACATATTATTACATGGGGAAATTTCCCCAGACCCATAGTTTGTCTGTACCAAATTTGGAGGCAATAGGTCAACAGGGGACAGAAATACAAGGAAAGCAAGATACGCAGCAGCAGGAGTGGCAGATGAGGAGACAACACTAGATGCATTCCCTCCTACGGCGGATCAGGTGACAACACTATATGCATTCCCTCCTATGGCAGATACATAATTCACCTCTCAAAGATCTGACTATAAACAATTTTACCATTAGTTAATGGATCAGGTAAACTTGTGAAAGCCCCAATTATAAGCAATTTTACCAGAAGTCAATATGCGAGGTAAACTTAGGAATAATCCTATCATAAACAATAGGTAAATTGCATGTGACACCACTTCCTGTTGAACAAAAAAAAAAAAAAAAAAAGTGACATCACTTCCAGTGGACAACCAGCAGCCAATCATTGAAGCACGATTTGTTTACTATGATATACAAAGAAATACAAAAAAAAAAACAGCCAGGCCACAGTCTCCCATTACAAAAAAAAAAAATTGAAGTGAAGGGCTCAATAGTACATGTATGGAAAAAGTATTTTCCATGCAAGCAAGGGCAGAAGAAACTGACCAAAAACAACAACAGTAATGGGAAACAAAGAGTTTTATTTCAATTTATTTGTATAAAAATACACAATATGATTAACTGTAGGCTTCCCCTCTCTCCAAAAGACTCGCAATTGTACAATTTATGTCCCAGCTTCTAAACACTACAACTCATCTACTGGTTTTCAGTTAAGTTAGTTTTCATGATAAAATGGCATGTGCCTGGAATCTTAAAATAATTAAGTCCCTGTATATTCAGTTCACATAATCATATTACTGGTAAAAAAAAAAACAATAAAAACAAATGGTCACACAATCCTGAAGGGTCCTTTTGTACAGCAATATTCAAGCAGAAAAAGAAACAAAAAATCCAAATCAAACCTTGTTGTAGTTGTACAGAAAGTTCTGTCTGCATGTCCATGGGAGACCGTTGCATGGAGAGAAAGATTGCATTGCATATCTATCTACCAATACCCACTGTGTTCTCCTCGACATACCATATAATAGCAAAGGGAGAATGTTAAGAAATATTGCTGATGCAGACTCTGCTACGCAGACAGAACAAACACAAATCTCAGTCGCTTCAAATTCACTGTACGGTATTTCAGCAATCATCCCTGAGGTATTTTGTGATACCTCCCCTTAAAAGCCCGACGAAATGTAATTTTAAAAATTGATATTACGAACAGTTAAGCAGCATCCCACGGGAGGGACAATACATTTGGAAATGTTACATTTTCTTGCATGAAAAGGTATCATTTCAAAATGGAGTGCTCTCCAGGGAAGGAGGTATCAAGATGGGCACCACTATATATACATTTATCCAGCAGCGTCTCCATAAGCATGAACCTTCCTTAACAGCGACATCTTGGCAGAAGACATCCCTTTGCGGTGTAGATAAAACAGGCATTACTTTGGTTTACAACTAAAGCCTCTATTGTTCCACTATGTTCCATGCACAGCAAGGATAAAATCACATTCAGCAGCTCTGAGACCACTTCATATTATCCACATAGCGACGACATAATATCTTTTTAAGTTCATGGCTGCTCAGTCAATGCTGTTGGGACTTTCATACCTGTTTGAAAACCAGTGAAAATATTGATGTAACTTGCTTCCATTTTGTCCTTTTATATAAAATTCAAACAAAATTCATATCATAAATATTTCTTGAAGTACATAAAATATATATTCAGCGTCGTTTTCAAATCGTCAACTTAAGTACTTTAAATGCATACCGTTTATCAACTAATACATGTATGCCTTGTTCACTGTAAGAATTGGCTGAAGTTCCCTGGCAAAAGCATACACGGTCTGGCGGCTGGCACCTGCACTCTATCTCCTTTTTTTTTTTTTTTTTTTTTAATACTCAGACAATATACAGGTCACTTTTTCAGAGATTCTCTCCAATATGGATTGCCTATGTCATATGTTTTCACATCACCGAAGTTTCTCCCATGCTGAAATGATTGGCTCTTCACCAGGAAGCCAACCTGTCAAGGGTCATTTTGATGTTAACGATTTGACAAGGAACTTTGAACAATCTTCCAGACATGCCCTACCTTACTCTATACCATGGGTTGCTTCCCAATAAGTTAGAAACCCCCACTATACAAAGGATGTACTTTTTGTTCCGCTACATATTTCATGTCATAGTCTGTCATTTTTTTTCCCCGCTAATAAAACATATACATCTATAGGTCTACAGGTACAGAACCATCTATACAGAGAAAACAAATATCTACCTGGCCTAGGCAAGGTAGACAGCACGGGCACCACTTGTGTATGATGGTTTCATTTCATCGAGGCAGCTGCAACCATTTTAGGTATATACACTGACTTGACAATGATGTCATTAACTCTCACACACACACACAAGCCCTAATACATACTATACACCAAAACTCTCGTCGCGAAGGCTGAAATTGATTTACCGGTATGCCAACTTTTAACATGATTCAAGTGCAGACCCTGATGCCATGAGCAGAGGTCTTTGACGCTGGTTTTGTCGTAGAAAGTCTTCGGCTGCCTGTGCTCCGCAATGTTGGGTGCCACATGCAGAATCCACCTTGTCACTGCAGGCACACAGTATACACACAGTGCATCAAAATGAACTAGAATGACAGTGGCAGCTTCCAATTTGACTGGATTGTCCAGCTCCAGTACTGCCCACAAGCCTGGTACCATATCAGATCTAATTAACACCCATACCTTCAAAAGTGTCTATGCCATTATGAAGCAGCCTTACCAGTGTGTGACTTGCATGATGCAGCAAGCAGATAAAGATGTATATACATACGTCAGCATTCCAGTAAAGTTTGTGTAGAAATATAATGCTTAAACACACCAGGTGCTTATTGGATTGAATATGGTGTTGATATGTTCTGATTCGATACACATAATTGAGCACTTACACTTTTGAGGTGGCACGTATATACTGGATTCCCCAAAACACCAGCATACTGTAACGTGTCTATTATGCATGTTTCCCTATTGACAACAGAAACCACAAAAAAAGGTGTCTTCTCCAAATTTTTTTTTTCTACACTTAACTACCAATCCTTTGTATGTGGTCCCCGTTTGTGCATTTTTTTCCTCCCCCCCTTCTTTTTGTGTGCGTGTGTGTTCAGATTGCATTTAACAAAAATGTCTGTACATTCAAGATGCATCGGAATTGTCCCATACAAAACAGTAACAGTTTTAATTGATAATGAACCCACTGTAAGGTACAGACCACAGCTGTAAAAAATACCCCATGTCTCTCCCTGTCCTGGCTGAGTAAGTGCACTTCTTGTCGTTTAATATTCCATGTCCCTGTACTGGCTAAACATTTAATCCTCTCCCACATTACGACAAAGGCATACTGCGAAGATGAGGCCAAAAAGCTGTAAAAAAAATAAATAAAAACAGTCAGGTAAGTTGTACATTCACACAACACTCTCAGGTGAGTTTGTATATTTAAACACCACACTCTCAGGTGAATCGTACATATACACCACATTCTCCGGAGAGTTGTATATATACACTGCACTGCCAGGACAGTTGTATATTTACACCACACTCTCAGGTGAGTTGTACTTTTTACAAAACAATCTCTGTAAGCTGTAAGATTGCATGTCACAAATTTAAGACTCAAAATATATATATATGCACGATGCACCAGTTCTCGATGGGCTTAGCCATGCAGTTTGTAAAAATGCAGCACAATACGTCACTGATCACAGATAGGAAATTTATTGTTATAAATCAGAAACTCTAAGTTCTAAGCTGTACTTCCATGGTAAAACCTAAAGAAAGTTGTCTTTTCTTGACGAACATACATGTAGGTAGTCAGTGCAATACTTGTACTTCAATTCTGGTGACCAACTTGTGAAAACAATCTTCCTATTCTTGATATAGCAACTGTTAACTCCACACAGATAAAGTTCGGAGTGGGCCAGCAGGGCAAATATTTTTTTTATAAGCAAACATGAAATCAGTTTATGAAAAATCTAAAAAGCTAGGCTCTCCGCAATTATTAAAATGTAAAATAGGTACGCTCTCTGAAAAGTGTGCTTTTAGCTTAGTGTAAGGAACCCAAATATACATTAACTGGCAATTATCCTGGTAACTGAGACCCGAGGAATGGAGCTAGACATCATTGACGAAATTTCACAGTTCAGAGATGGGCAACTCGTCACATATCACCAATGAATCTGAGGCCACAAAAATTTCATGTTTAGTTTCTCAGGCACTTTTTAAGTAAATTTGATAAGGGAAGGACGCTTTTGAAGTAAATTTAATAAGGGAAGGATACTTTTTGGGGGACATTTATATAGTATTTTTTACATGGTGGTGGTTCCTTACTGTACAAAATCAATGTTACTGGCCAAATTTTAGCTGTATTAATAAGAAAATTAGTATTTTTGGTCAGAAAATGTCAAAAAAAAAAGTTGATGAGGGGAGGGGGGGAGAGAGGTTAATGACAGACAATGAAGGTGCCTTAGAAACTAAGACTTTTATTGCTTGAAGGGCATGACAGTAACTGCTGACTAATCATTTTATCATTCTTGATGAAAAAATAAAGGTAGATGTTGTTTACACCACTAGATCATTCCATTCATTTTCGACTGGAAAAAAAGCTGCATGCAGGTACATGCATGTTAGGTTTCCCAGGGATAGTATTTGGCAACAGGACCACATGCATTATATTTTAAAGATGATGAAAAGTTGACCCGAGCCCCTTTTGCTCAAAGAAACTGGTCAAACTCACCTCTAAGCAGGCAATCCCAATACCAACACCAATAACAATGACGCTTCTCTCTTCAAACCACTTCATTAGGGCATCTTTGCAGCCAACCTGTGAAAGAAGCCAAAATACCAAATGAGCAAGCAGAAACCAACTAAACACCAGTCTTTATGACTTGTATTTCTTAATATGGGAGCCTCCCCCAATGTTACAACTATCTATGTGGTCTTCTTCAGGGGATGGAGACTCTGTCCGTTTCACTTTATTCTACTAGTAATATTAAGAAAGAGGTTGCCAGAGAATACCCAAGAAAAAGTCAACAGATACATGCATAAAGTTTGACAAGGTATCGACTGGTATCATAAATTTGACAACTTTGTTTTTTATCCCTGTGTCACAATGTGATGAAAATTCCACAAGTTTTGCTTATATGGGTCATGTTTCATAAAATTTGACTAACATTGTATCCGGCATAATAATGAAAAATGTTATTTTGCTTATATTATAAATAATTTTTAATTTTTACATTTAGAGTTATGATTTCACACACACACACACACACACACACACACACACACACACACACACACACACACACACACACACATATCATCAGGAAAAAAAATCACAAAGAAAGTGCAATTATTTTATGCCTAGTTGTCTACAAATATATTAGAAAATGTCCAGCATTATTTGGGGTTTTTTTTATTACTTTTTTACTTTTTTTTAAGATTCAGAAATTAGATGGGGGTGTTAAATAAGAAGCAAACATTCAAAAGGGATACTGTGGTACTCTTTTGCAGCTCATGTTCTTCTTCACTTGATGGTATCATTCCAATTACATGACTCCATAACACAAGACATTTCACATGCATGTACACCTCAGCATTCTCAGACAATGCTGAAACACTGTTCACTGCTGCATGCAATCAGAGACATGCAACTTGTCTCCCTGGTATTTGTAATGGGGCAATGTTTACAATTATTTCTGCAAACTGATAGACATATGTGCAAGAAACATCCAAAACGCTCATCATGCTTCTTAACTTCTTAAACGAAACCTCCAGTTCTACATCGTGTCCAATTTTGTAAAACAGACCAACTGTTCTTCAGAGGCCTTGTCACCAAGCTTTAACAGGAGACAGCAGGGACGGAAGCTTCAGCTGCTCTCCTGTGGAGTCATTCATGGCTAGAGTCATTCCCATTACTTTTCGGTGTAATTGACAGCATAACTTTGAAACCACTTGTTGCAGAAACAGCAAAACTTGAGTGCTAAAATTATGAACATGGCTGAAAAGTTGATATAAATTTTACTATTGCAGCTTTAAAATTTAACATGCAATCCAATGGGAATACACATCTCTAGCCCTGAAGAATTATGTGTATTGAATTGTATACTCAGCCAAATACACAGATAATTGGTAACTGTGAAGTCTCCTATTCTTCCAGTACGGCATTGTGGACAGCTTTATTTCACCACAATTTGCATGTAATTTGACCACTGCCAGCCAAAGCAAGCTGTTTACCTGGAGTCTTGTCTTCTTTGTAGCTACAGGCATCTTGGCACGTGAGTGAAATGTCTTTTCATGATGATCCGACTTTAACCCTTTCTTGCTTCAGTCGCCCAAAAAAGCCCCCATGTAAAATTTTTTTCTGCCTTCAAAGATTTGACTTAAATTTCTCATTACCAGAACACATGTTTTGCTGAGATTTGTGGGTAAAACCATTCATGATGGCATGCCCTAGGTCAATAGCTTGCCTTAGTTTGGGTTGGCTGCATTGCCCCAATCCTGTGCCAAGGTAAACTATATTGACTCGGTCTTGCTCTGACCAGGAAATGGTTAATCTGTATCCTTGTATTGACTCAGATGGGCACATATTCTGTTGTCATTCTGCACTCAAGAGTTATTAATGCTCGAATGAGATAAACAAACACTTACCCTATTGGTGTTGGCTTCTCCAGCAGTATTCATGCAATCGTTAACGTCAAGGAAAAGTTCTTTTGTAGCCTGCGATGCATTTTTCAGGTTTGCTGCATCCGGTGCTTTATTACCAGGCTTGAGCTTGCAACAAGACATGGGCACTGCCTTCCCACTGCTATTGCGGTAGAGGCTGCCTTGATAGTCCATATAGTTTTGTACACCACAGCATTTACCCTGCAAAAGAGTAAAACTGCAGTTAGCATGTTTTTGCATGAAACTTGTTGATACATACAGCTTACTAGCATGAATGAATTGCTACAGTGCAAAATAATTTAAATGAAATGAGAGATTGCTGAATCCATGCCCCCTCCCCCACCTCATCCGAGAATGTGGCTGGACAAATGACCAAATGAAATGGGGGTGGGGGCACTGCCATATGCAACTGTCGAGTCTGGCACAACGCATTGATGAGCATGCTCTGTAGTAATCAGGCAGCCAGCCTTAGGTCTCTGCCACCATTCTAGCACTGGAAGTTTCTGCATTATCACTCAAAAGGATTTATGTTTGAACATGTTGGTGCCTTGATGTTGCAGAAAGATCACTTTCAGTACTCTCTACCTCTTGTGCCATGCACTTCTGCCTCAAAAAACAAAAAAACAAAACACAAACTCTCTTGGGGAAAGAGCAAAATACAACACAGTTACATGCATTTCAATCGGTAGTCAGCATGTGCTACACTCAAAAGGTCTCCAAGCTCAAACCATTCCAACCTTCACCAAATTCATGTGAACTATAAAAACATTCTCTGTTTTTGCATTGTAGCAGCAAACAAAATTACCTATTGGAGTAAATGCCAAAACTGCTGAAAGGTAGTTAGTTATCCTGCACCTGCCCAAAGGTACAAAGTGATAAGCTGATTAAAAAAAAAAAAAAAAAAAAAAAAAAGTGTGGAAGATGCCACTAGATGGTGCCACCAGGAAATGTAACACAAAACTAGAAAGTAGATTTTCTACAAAGCATATCTGTATGTGGGCCTCCAAAATTTGCATAAATTTAAACACTATGTTTACTTTTAATTCACTGGGTGCAACTACAGCACAAACCTATAAATTAAAGTTGGAATGGCACCTCTATCTATAATATTTTTGAAGATATTCAACATTCAAACTGTTCAAGTCCTCCTAATTAGCATAAATTAAAATTCTAAGTAACTTTCATCTGTGGCTCATTGGGTGCACCCTTATCACGTGCCTACAAATAGAAGTTGGAATGGCATCTCTACCTATCATAATTTTGAAGATATTCAACATTTAAACTTTTCAAGTGCCCCTAATTGGCATAAATTAAAATTCTGCAACTTTTGCTAGTGGCTCATTTGATTCACCTATAGCACAAACCTACAAATAGAAATTTGAATGGCATTTCTATCTATAATAGTTTTGAAGATATTCAACATTTGAACTTTTCACGCACCCCTAATTACTTTAAGTTAACATTCTACAACTTTTGTTTGTGATCTACTGGATGCATCTACATCAGAAACCTACAAACAGAAGTTGGAATACCTTCACTACCTATGTAACTTTGAAGATATGCAATATTAAAATTTCAAATGCCCCTAAATTGCATAAATTTAAATGCACTCAACCATCTTTGTAAAAACGCTTGACTTCATGTATGGATCTATCATCATAGCCAGTTTGGAGATTTTAAGTGCAATAGTGAGAGAGAGAGAGAGAGAGAGAGAGAGAGAGAGAGAGAGAGAGAGAGAGAGAGAGAGAGAGAGAGAGAGAGAGAGAGAGAGAGAGAGAGAGAGAGAGAGAGAGAGAGAGAGAGAGAGAGAGAGAGAGAGAGAGAGAGAGAGAGAGAGAAGAGAGAGAGAGAGTAGAGAGAGATTCTAAGTGTAAAGCAAAGTGCCCAACAAAATTGCTGGTAAAGAAGAAGAATCTGAGACAGAGAAAGTAAGGGTGAGTAAAAATATATACAGAAGCATCCAAGCAAAATTTAATGTTCATAATGACCTTGGGGACACTTTAGCCAAGGTAAAAATATGATGGACCCCTTGCAAACCTTGAAAACAAGGTTAAAGTTCTTCAACATCAAAGTCAGTCAATCTTCCAATGAAATGCTTCTACAGCACAAGTTTCATGGTAATAGGTCAATTTGTTTAAAAGGTACGGTGTGCAGAAGGGTAATGGATAGACGCAAGTTTATATGTACAGATAATGACAACACCCTCAGTTGGCTATAATGCTGAAGGGATTAAAAAGAAAAGATTACAAAAATAGGAAAGAATCTGAAACATGTTGCCGTTATATTTGCTTCTGTAATTAGCTCACTTGGACACATACGTTATTTTGTATGCAGAATGTTTTTATGTCAGCTGTGCATTTTTTTTAAAGAAAGAATGACCTCTATCAAAGATAAAATTACATGCCAGAGCATTATTATAAAAAAAAAAAAAGAAAAAAGAAAATGCAGCTCAACTTATTGTTTTGCCATTGACCGGTATATTGTCACTAAACTTCACCACAACACACATAAAATATTATCCAGCTTGTCTGTCATATGACCATGCAATGATGCCTCCTCTAAATACCACCTTTGGTAAGAGGCCTTTTCAAGACTACCCTGTCATCATACTCGACTTTTTGTTTCCTCTCCATTAAGACCACTTCTTCATAGTGCACTGCACCCAATGTGTGCCCACAAAAGCTGTTGAACAGGGATATTCTCTCTGGAAAGTCCTATAGACATGCAGGTACTTGAGTGAAAAGTCTTTTTACCAGGAATATGAATCTGGAATCCTTATGATAATTCAGCCTAGTCTGACATTAGGAGATCAACTTTAGTCATGCTTGACACTAAAAGAGCAAACAGCAGGCACTACTGTACATGTAAACTGAAATGAAGTGTTTAAACATTACCACAAGCTGTGAGTAGTCTAATGCCTGAGAGAATGCATCTCCTTTCTCCGGTGCCTTATACTGTTCTTTGATTCTTTTTGTCAGGTACGTTGTAATTTCATTGGTGACCTATAAAAAGACAAAATATTTAAAACATGAATAGCTTGAATAGTGCCATTGCAAAATCTAATATCCACGGGATTTTTGAAAGCTGGCATCTTTTCGCAACCACATCTTTCATCAATGAGTACCATTATAAACATGTCCATGTAATTAGCTTTTAACCACTACTGTCACAGACATACGGTGACTAGTATGACTGTGTGTCTGGGTGGGGGGAAACAGGGCATCTGCTCGAACAGATTGACTTGTACAATTTGATGTGTATATTTTTAGTGATTGATGAAGCAACATAAGAAAAGAACCTAAGATATATATCCCCATCCCCAACAGAAATTATATATATATATATATACATAAATACATATATATATATTATCTATCTATTTATTTATTTATATATATATACATGCATATGTATATATGTGTGTGTATATATATATATATATATATATATATATATATATATATATGTATATACATATATATATATGTGTATATATGTATGTGTATATATGTATGTATATATATATATATGTATATATATATATATATATACACATACATAACAGTCACGGCAGAATAATGCACATAGGATCAACTTCTTGAAACAGTGTGAGCAGGCAGATAGTCTCAAGATTCTTTTCTGTCCATTTTACCAGATTTGATTTTTTTTGTGTGTGAGCATTTGGTGGGTTAGCACTGGTTTGGAAAGTCCTGTACACCCAGACATTGAATAATGTTGGGCTGAGTGACTGTGGAACCATCTCCACATACAGAAGAATGTGCCTTAACAAAAATCTTTATTTTGAAACATTATTTCAGCATTTTGATAAGTGAAGTACTATCCTTCAGTACTCACAATTAAATGATCAAAGTTACTTTACTAATTTTTGTTTTTATTTATTTTTTTTCATTTTTTGTTTTTGTTTTTGGTGAACTGAACACACAGTAAGTAAAAGTTGCACACAAGATTTTGTCAACTCAGGTCCTGCAAACTGGGGTTGGATGACTGACCCAAAACATCCACATATTTTTTTATAGTCCTAATTAATAAACATATACAGTGATGCATCAAACACTGCATCATTTCAATAAAATTAAAACTGACCCAGCACTGTTTGAGAAAGCTAGAAAGAGATCTGTATCTTCACTCAGTGCAGTACACTTAGCCCTTCTTGGCTCTCAGCGTTTTGGAGCCAGGGAAGGTTAATAAATGCAATAGAAGTGCACAGGTAAGATATGTACCCCCACATCAATGTCCTGCATTTGGTGATTTGTAGTAGCCTGAGTACCATTACAATGAACTGATTTGCAACGAACCGTAAAGTCTCGGACCTTTGAGTAACTCTTTCAGTGCCAACTTTTTGACGGAGTCAAAAGCTTTCCTCTAAACACTTTGCACCAAAGACTATTCTCTGGAACTACAGACATGCTGGTACTTGAATGAAAGGTGTTTTCCCACGGAATGTGAGCCTACCATCCTTATTATAACTGGGAGCAGTTCATCTCGAGTAGTTCAACTTTACTCCCAGTTGGCACTGAACGAGTCCACTTGTTCCGTGCTCTTGTGCCTGAGCCAGCAAGTCAACTGCCACGCCCCCAGACACCTGTACAGTATGTGTGACAGTCAAGGAGGTATCCTACTTACCCTGTCCTTGTAGATGAGTGTCAGAATGCCAGCTGCCAGCTCTCCCACCATAACTATCACCAGGAAGAATATGTACTGAAAACAAAAAAAAATCAAATCAAATCAAATAAAACAATACCCACAGTTGAATCATGTGGTTCCTTCGGTAAGACCACTGTACCAACCTACATGCACTTTGATGTTTGCCTCCTTCTGCACCACTGTTAGTATCCAAGATCTTGGGTCAGTGCATTGGTTTAGCATTGCCAGGCATGCCAGAGCTGTGCCTATGACAGCACTGCTTGTCAGGCAATGCAAAAACCACTGGCACTAGCCTATAGATGCATGTTGGTACTCAAATAGCAGCTCTTTTTTATAATGGGGAATTTGACAGTGCAAATTTTTTTCCTCAATTCTGTGTGAATACGCACTAAAACAAAGGACTGGTATGAACTGAGGTACTAGCACAGGCTCCAATTGCACAACAATCACTGGCGTACTTTCCAGGTTTGCTATGTTTCACCTGCACAGAGTCACCAGAGCTTGCACGTATCACACACGAGCGTGCACGAGCATCCATTATACCCTCTGCTCTTGTTCCGTAACTACAGTGGTCCCCATCTTATAAGGCCACCTACCCCAAATGCACTAGAAATGTGGCCTTTATTAGAGGGGTGGCCTCTCTTGACGGGGAAAATACAGTGAAAATACCATACTTGATGCACAGAGAAGTGGCCTCTGTAGAGGGGGTGGACTCTTGTCAGGAAGGCCTTACAAGAGTGGAGCCACTGTAGTTTTAATCCCAGCCCCATACATACCATAAAAAATGTTAAACTTTCATCATATAACCTTACAAAATTTTGCCCACAAAAGTATTCGTGGAGTATGCTAGCCATCATATACTTTGCTTTCGAGCTCCTGTACTGGAATAGTTGTGGTGCAAGTGCGACAGTGACTCACCATCCCAAGTAAGCATGTGTTTTCTTTGATGGCGCCACAACAGCCCAGGAAACCCACTATGAAGACGAAGGCTCCAACACCAATGATGACGTATGAAGCGTATACCAACAATGGGTCATTTTGATCCACTTTGATCAGCTCAAGACGGTTGACGATTGAGGGGTCCACTCGAAACCAGATGCCCACAGCGAGGATTGCACAACCAGACAACTGCAAACAGACACAATATATCATCATCCTCATGTATGTATGCCGGTTTCTTTAAAAAAGAAGCAAGATTTCCACTCTTGTGATATATGGTAAAATCATTTAGTTTCTTAGAAATGAATTAGACCTCCACTCCAATGACATATAGTATAATCATCAAGCTTCCTTACCAAATTAATTAGATCTCTAATATGGAGATATGTTAACTCTTCCCCCCTTGACTTAAGACTGAGTCAACAGCTTTCCTCAGCATGAGTTGGGCACTTAGATAGATGTCATCTACAATTCTCATTCAAATCGGGTTTTTTTGTTTTTTGTTTTTTTTTTTTGGGGGGGGGGGGGGTACAAATTAGTTGAAATTAGTTAAAAACACTGAAACAAACCACATCTGACCCTCAGCCGGTTGTGGCCAGTTTAAGGGGGAAAAAACTAAAATAACCCTCGCTAAACCATTTAGTTCTGCACATGTGATAAAAATGTTCACACGAACATTTCAGCTACTAACAGAAACCTGAGATGACTTTTCTTCCTTATTCATAGGTAGTGGCACATTGCAATGGAAGGCAATGATAGCAGGCATTCATGATGCATCCTCGAGAGCCCTCCAGACTGAAGCGCCCTCTGCACAGCAGAAACGGAAACATTCTGTTCTTGGCTTTCTCTTTTGGTATTCATGACACAGTGAGTCAAGTGTAGTCTTACAAGCTTATAAACACGCACGTTCACCACGTATGCTCCCCCAAACTGGGAAACACTTAAAATGTGTAAGCATGGCAATTGAGCATTTGTTTACTGTTGATGTCACCAGTATTAATTAGAACTCTGTGGAGACTGCATCAATAGCTTTCCTGGCCATGTGCAATGTGCTCAGAGGACAGTTGTTGACTGATGGTGTATTGTAAAGGCAAGTTAGAAGTGACTTTCAAAAATTACTGAACATATAACTTTGGATTCAAATATAAAGTATGGTAAACTATACACTTTCAGAAAGCTAACAAACTGAGGATGATATTCATTTCAATTTCACTTTGTCAGTTGGTTGCAATGTTCAAAAATTGCACAAGTGATCATCATAATTTAGCACAAATATGGCTTCAACTTATTCATGTCTGAACATATTGGCCTCAAATCTGCAGAAAACTGAAGTTTATGTATTGGATCCAAAAAATGTCTCTCAGATATTCCAATTTTCGTTCTGTTTTGTCACCAGCACTGATCAAAGGCGGCTTGCCTTTGATTTGTCATCTCAACTTCAAACAAATGTATATGAGGAACAACAATGGAATTTAAAAATCTGAGACACAGTTTTTACATTTATAGGGTATTCTACAGTTTACAACTAATTTGATTTTTAAATCTATTACAATGTAGGAGTTGAAGTCAAATTTGTATCAAAGAATGACAGTCACTTCTATACACTTTGATAATGGCTGTGTAAACATTGTGGCTAGTATACAGTACAAAGGTGCTACAGAATTAATCTTTTGTGTTGTTTCCTTTCCAAAAATGTATACATAATGGACCTTTTGACTGTATTTAGAAAGTTGTCAAAAGAAAAGTGTCCCTCATCACTTAAGCCAATGGTAACTTGCCATATATCCTTAAGGAAAGCTGTTGACTGACAGTGTATTAGGGAAAGTTGTTGACTGGTGGTGCATTGTTAAAGAAAGCTGTTGACTGAGTGTATTGTTGTAAAAAGCTGTTGACTTACGGTGTATTGTTAAAGAAAGCTGTTGACTGATAGTGTATTGTTATGGAAAGCTGTTGACTGATGGTGTATTTTTAAGGAAAGTTGTCGACTGATGGTGCATTGTTAAGGAAAGCTGTTGACTGATGGTGTATTGTTATGGAAAGCTGTTGACTGATGGTGTATTTTTAAGGAAAGCTGTTGACTGATGGTGTATTTTTAAGCAAAGCTGTTGACTCATGGTGTATTTTTAAGGAAAGCTGTTGACTGGTGGTGCGTTGTTAAGGAAAGCTGTTGATTGGTGGTGTATCATTATGGAAAGCTGTTGACTGGCGGTGTGTTGTCCTTAATGGCAATAGAGAAGCAAATGATGGGTATGACATCAGATTGCACTCAAAAGTTGAGGTGTGGCTCCTAATATGTGTTTTTCCCAGAATCCAAAAGGTGGAGCCACTTGAAAGCTTGATGTCCACAGTTTGGGTGTGGCTTCTGACAGGAAAGGGTACAAGACAGATTATAACTTAATCAAGAGTATAGCGCAGACTTACAGCAGGAAAGACAACTTACACACTAGTTTCTGGCTCACAGATTGAAAAAAAATAATAATCCACTGTGTTATCATGAGATCATATTCAAGGTGCATATCAGCATGTAGCATTTGGTGTGAATCATCACTGTGTCAGTAACTGCTATACATATATACAAATGTAGTATTCCGTGAATGGTTGCAAACGTCAACAGAAAACTTAGCAAATTCCAAACCTGCTATGTCCACAATGCATTGTTGGATGACACACACAGCCGTACGTGGAGGGGCTCCTCAAAATCAGGGCAACTACCCACACAATTATTCACACATGATGTACTTCTCAAATGGCTTCTACTTGATTCTCTTATTAACTGACCTGCTGACACTCAAAAATTTAATACACATTCACTGCATGGGGCAATATACATAACGGACACACAGCAGCTTTAGCTCAGCGACTCCCTCATGGCCAGTTCTGCATGAAAAATGTCGCATACAGGTCTTGTGTATCTATTTTATTGACCTCTAGAGGTCATTCATTTAGAATACCGTACCCACTCAAAGGTGACGAGAGGCAGATTCTTGGTCTTCAAAAAACTGACTCTGCCCACATTGAAACAAGGCAGCTTTTCCGTTTGCCTGCTACAACTTAAGACCAGTCTCTGTTTCCCCCCACTCCACTTATCGTGGAGATAAAACAGAACTTGGGTCCTCTGCATTAATGTGGGCAATTTTTCTGCCCCAGTGACAAAAATCATTGCAACTTTTCTATAATTATTGGCATCTTGTGAAGCATGCAGGCCCCTCGTTAAGTATTCATAAGGTTTACCTCCCTGTCTGTAAATCAATGAGCCATTACTTGTGTTCCACATAATTGATGTCTGCATGGCGTAAAGTGCTTCCTCTTTTGACTTGCCACTCACACAAAAATTAAAAACAAAACAAAAAAGGTCTAAAATGAGTTCATCTGCTTTAAACCAACAGCGTCACCAATGGCTGTCCAGTTTCAGTCATCCTCTCTCGTAAGGACCTCTGAAGAGAGGCCACATACCCTTTTAGACAGGCCATTTCTTGGTGCTGCAGATACGGCATTTTCAATATACAGTGAAACCTGTTTTGAGAGACTACTGTGAGGAAAGGCCACCTGCCATTTCAGACCATGTTTACCATGTCTCTTTTGCCATCTTTCCCATGTTATTGCACCTTTATTGAGAGACCACCTGCCTTATGTGAGCACTTTCTGGCCCACTCAGGGGGCGGTCTCCCAAAACAGGTTTTACTGTATTTACTCACCCACCCACCCACCACCAGAAAGACTAGCCCCAGACTCTGGGTCGTATACAGCCACCATTCCGGTGCTATTGGGGTGGCCGCATAAAAGACGACCACTGTACGTCAATTTGTTATTTAAGAGAGAAGCAATAAATGGCTCCACAGCACTTAATCATTAAGACCCGTCACAACACTGTTGTTGTCGGCCTAATCACTTGAAGGTAAAAGTAAAAGTTATAGTGTTGACAGCTTTGGTAGACTCCATTTAATTAGCTGAACAACACTGAGGTGACTTGAAAACAACTTTGGATAAAGAGAGAACATTTAAAATTGTCTGTAAAATTTGGCAGATGCTACCTCCCATCTTTGCATAATTGGCCAAGTCCCACACAATATGAAGAAATAATCCTCCATTGTTCACTGGAGTATCTTCAGTGGCATATGGGAACAAAATTCCTCAGAGAGACAAGAAAGTTAACGTACATACACAATATGGATACACTGAATAACATTTGTTAGGCTGTCCTGCCAGAGATCCCATAACAGCAAATTCACTATTTTTTTTTTTTTCATTTATTTATTAATTGGAGCATAATCTGGGTTATTGAAGAGCACGACCCATATTACTGGGACCAGCTACATTGTGTATACTTGTCACAACATAGCACAGCAACCGCCTTTTGCCCTTTAACTCTCCCACTGCCACTTTTTGGACAAAAAAATTCCACGTGCTCTGAATTTACATTACAATACCAAATCCATATTCTTTACAAACTGACCTTACAAGTACCAGCATGTCTGCAGAACCTTGCACAGACTGTAAGACTGGCATAGCCGGTCAACGGCTTTCCCATCATGCTTTGGGCACAGTGCTTCCAAAACTGATGCTAAAAATACTGTTGACTGGTTCAAAACTTGGCACTGAAAGAGTCGAACCAGCCAAAACTGCCTGCTTCTGAAATGTAACCTGCTCCAATATTTTCACTGACAGTTTGAAAAGTTTCATGTACAGAACTTAGTTTGAATAGGAATTATATTGCGGAGGTTTCTTTTGGAACAGCTTGCACAATATCATAAACTTTTCTTTATGTGAGTTGAGTTCTTGGCATCAAATCAACCCACCAATTCATGGGGAAATGGTTAAGCATGCAAGGAACATGGCTGGAGGTCAAGCTATATGCCCTGGTGCCATAACACACTGCAGTGTTGATGTGTAATTCCTGTACATGGTCTCCGGGTCACAGCTATACAATATGATGGCCTCCTGTCTTTTTGTACTGCTCTGACAAGCACATGTGTATATGTGGCATTAGATACACACACGCATGTATATACTTATGTCACCATGCTAGATACAATGCCTTGGTTATCAGCCATGCATGCATGTATTGATGTGTAGTGTTGTGATATGGAGACAAGGGATATGATTATGACACTTTGGGGGAAACAAATTGAAACTGAGGCTAAATGTCAGCAATCTGGCACATTTCCTCTGCACAGCCAATCAGAAAAGGGCAGCCCTAGGCCCCTAATAATTGGCCTCAAAATGGTAGCCATGACAGTTCCTGATCTTCTCTCGTTACTTACACAGAAAAATAATCACATGTACATGTGCAGATATTTAGCGTGTTGAATCTGTTTCCCCCATAGGCCTGCAAAGTACATTATCATTTTGTTCTTGATGAAGATGTGCACGTTACACAAACCAGAGGCAAAAGCATGACTTGTTTTCTTGCTGCCTTAGTTTTCTTTAGAGTTACTGAAAATATATTGGTTTTCACATAATATCACCCCATACATCAACCCCCATCAATCACCACATATCGTCAGACCTAATACCAGAGCTGTGGGGTGGGGTGGGGAGGGAACAGGTGATGCAGGAGCTGATGCAGGAAGAAAGAAAGTGTCTGCACACAGACATAATGACTGGAAAACAAATCTCCATCATTGATGTGAGCATTTTCCGTCAAGGAAAACGCTCACTTCGGTGGGACTTGTGACACTGTAACCATGTGGTGACCTAAACATGTATGTATACCATGCATATCATACTTATCTTCAGGTATGACATATGCATCTAGTTCCACACTGCAACCTTCTTGTATGTGCCCTTTGAATTACAGGAATCCCTCCTTTGAAAGAACTCCTCTTTAGGAAGACCACCTGTCTTTTATGACCATTGTTATACTCTCTGCTAAAAGTACCGGTACCTTCTAATGTTAATTTACCTCTTTTGGGAGACCACCTGCTGAACCTGACCAGTCACCACCCCAAATGACCCCATAAGACATACCACTTTTCCATATTAGCAGCACCTTAACATAAACCAGTGGCTCCTCACTGTGATCTGACTGTGCACCAATCAGATCTCTTTTTTTCCTGCAACTTAGCCGCAGTCATTTGCATGGTGAAATTTCAACCAGCTACTACTTTCTAAAAGCCGCAAACTAGCAGATAAGTATCCGCTAGTTAACAGGAACACTTGGCAGCAAGGCCTTTTTTTTTGGTAAGGGACCACTCATCCATCCAGAAATTCTCCATTCCAGATATGTAAAACACACCTATTTTGTACAAGATTATTGAACTCATTGATTAAGATTATAAACTCAGGACTGCAAGATGGAATGGGGTACATGTAACGAGTATGCATCAATCATGTTTGAATATAAACTATTGGATGAGAATTCAAAGTAGTGGTTGGTTGTTAGGTCAAACCTCCCTTGGATGACCACCTGCTTTATGTGACCACTTCTTGCATGGCACTAAGGGCAATCTCTCAAGGGAGGGCGACTGACTGTACAGGCAAAATGAAGTGATCATAGCAGCAAGACTCAATGCCCAAGAACAGCTAGAACTGGGATTTTGAGAACATTAATCTGGAGGTAGAACTTGGAACCAAAAAAAGGCTTGTAGTAAAACAACCACCTTTATTACTCATGTGATGCTGTTTTCTGATTGGAAGTGAGAACATGCAGACCTCACTGTCAATATAAGGCCCTCCTCAACAGCTTTGCATTTTGCAGTAAGTTTCAGGTATTCAACCAACTGCTGACTGTGCAACCTGTACATGGAGTACTGACTGTCTCTGTGCAACCTGTACATGGAGTACTGACTGTCTCTCTGCAACCTGTACATGGAGTACTGACTGACTGTCTCTGTGCAACCTGTACATGAAGTACTGACTGTCTCCGTGCAACCTGTACATCGAGTACTGACTGTCTCCGTACATATGTCACTGCTCAACACTGAAGTGCAGAGTGTTAAGATGCATGTATCCTACACCTACATGCATATATATTGGTTAGTTGATACATAGCTACAACTTTTTGGCTATCCACGGTGCACGCTGACTAGGGGACAAATATTGGTAACCCAGTGTGTCTGTTGAGGCACGATGAACAGTATTCTACTCAATGCCCATCATCGGCAGAAGTCATTTACATGATGAGAAATCCATATCCACCATGTATAGCTAACCTGAGCTGTCTGTAAATTATACACATGTGGCCATTACATTTTGGCTGGCTGGTATATTATATTCAGACTACTGCAGTAAAATTAATATGGCAACACAACACATATTGGCTGCTCTCAGGACATATTGGCAGAACTCGTCCACATGATAAAAATGTATTGGCCAGCCAGTATGTAATTAACTAGCTACTACTGTAAATTGCTTTATTTTCAAGTGTGCAATTTTCACTGTTTTTGCATTTTTGACATTTCACTGTAGTTTTAATTTCACTGTTACTGATATAATTCCTTTTCAAACACTGTTACAATACTATTTCATTGTGTTTTCATTCTCACGAATTTGTACCATCAGTGAAATAAGCGAAAGTAAGAGTACAGCAAAATTAAAGCAATTTACAGCGTGCGTTGACCAGATAGAATGTATTGGGTATAGGCAATACATGTACATGTTTGCTGAGTTACCAGTAAGCATTGAATAGACAACATGTAGAGTGAAACCTTGAAAGATTCTAACCAGAAGTCTCCAAATTGTGTTCTCTCATGGTGTCTCTCACAGCAGGTACTAATAAGATGAAAAACACTAAGCAAAGGACATGTATCCTGTAAAAGTGGTCTTTCAAGACAGGTGGTCTCTCATTGGAGTGGCCTCTCAAGACAGGGAACACTGTAAAAGTACTTAGCCGAGTATCTTGAGAATGTGATCTTTCCAGCAGGTTCTCACCCATTGCAATGGTCTCTTAAGACCATGTATTGCTATTCAGTACATACTGACACCTCAGCTCAGCACAGGTTGGAAGAATTCATTTTCATGATGAAAAAAAAAAATCTGTATTCACACTCTGTCTTGGGCATGCCAATTTTGTTTTCATGCTGTTATCCACAAGGCAAGCTGTATTAAAATTCCACAAGCCTCTTTTATATCTCACTTGTCCCATAATTCAAAACCCTCTAAAGAAAAGCAAAATTTTAGGTTGTGTCCAGCATGCATGCCCAGGACAAATTCTTGAATTTTTGCTCGGGCTGATGCAAATTTAACTTGCTTAAGGCAACAGCACGTGCAATTTACCTGGCTCTAATATCCAGTTGGTACCTACAGCATATTGGCAAAGTGCACTGGCAGCCCTGCCCAGCTCTACCCCCCCCCCCCCCTTTTTCTTTCCATTTCAGCTGGATTGTATCGATCATTACATGTACACATGGGAGCAAGCAAGAGCATGGCTATCAAAAACCCAGGGAAGCACAGTACAGCTACAATACATTGATGGCACAGCTTGATATTACCAATTGTTGTCACAACTTTGGACAAGTGATGAGTCAAGTACCCATTGAGCTTGTTTGTTTTTACTTGTCTTCATTGAAAATTTACTTGCTGTGGACAATAGTGTTTGGTCAAAACCTAGTAGAGAAGGTCTGACTGTAATTCAGCTGGTCCACCAGATCAAAAAAACAGGCACAGAAGGTTTTTATGCACAGCCTGCAGATGGCACTGTAATCAAGAGGCTTTTTTTCCCAACTAAATTGCATCAATCTTAACACTGTTTAAGCTATCCTCTGTAAAAAGACCAAATGTTCCATAGTAAATCTGGGAGAGGTCAAATGTTTACATAAATTTCACAACCTCAGGTGCAAAAATAAGCAGTTTGTCCAAGGTTACTTCAGCAGATAGTCTAATGGGAATACACATGTGTACCTCCAGCCAGGCGGAATTATGTCTATTGGGTTGTGTATTCAACCTCTCCTACATGCATCACATCCAGCAAAATGGACTCCTCACAATTTCAAGCCTTTAACCACACGTGGGGCAGTTGCGTAAAATTAATTTAGGTGCCAAATTGTATTCATTAATTAAACCTGTTATATGAACAATGCTTTAAGCTTGCAAATTACTGGTACAGATACATGGTTGTGGCTGTAGTTAAAGATACCTTAATGGTTTCTGCTAAAATGACAAAACAAAACCTGGAAAACCAAATGTGTCACATTAACATGATCTCTGTCCACACAGTGGATTGCCACACACCTCACAGAACTGCCAACAAAGTTCACCTGATCCGACAAAACTACCCAAGTGAATATGCTGTGGTGGCGACAATGTTCAGTTGCCTCGGGCTTTAGGCCAAGTAAAACTAGCTTCCTGTTTCTGGTACCCTGGTTGAATCTCATGTCACCCCAAAAAAGTCAAAATATCATTTTTGGCACATACACACACACAAAAAAGACACCCCCCCCAAAAAAAAACACACACAAAACAAAACAAAACAAAAAAAACCAAAAAAAAAAATCAAAAAAACAAAAAAAACAAAAAAAAAACAAAAAACAAAAAAAACAATAGACTTAGGAAAAAAAAGATACATAAATAAATAAATGAGTAATTTATTTAATTTAAACAGTTGTGAAGGGTGCCTCTGAAGGCACTGCATGCCAATGATGTAGATTAAATGCCTGTATGTTGATATCAGTAGATATACATGGAAAACATATGCTTATAGAAATGATTTTCCAATAAACCTATCTACAAAACAGGGTTTGGCAAGAGGAAAGTGGATATCATTTTGACCTGACCTTCAGGGAGTAAAATTGTTTATATATATATACATTGTATACTTACCCAAAAGATGATATTAAAGATGATGAGGATGATTTTTGCACATTTTGCTCCACAGCCCACAGCCATGATGAGTTTTTAATGGGTACGTCCCGACCTGCAAGCAAACAGAAAAGTACATATCACACTTGCTATATCAATATTCCATCCATTTGACAGAATGGATACAAGTCTTACCATGTGAACACTGAACAGAGAAGTATTCATGCAGTCAATATACATTCCATATATGGAGGTTGTCGACATATACATTTTCACACACTGGACATGTACCTATGCAATAGTCATGATAGTTCCTTCACTATATTTAACACCATCCTTACTGCCAGCAAAAAGTGACCCTCTGTTGCAGATGCTCCTAAAATATAGGTAACTTTTACAAATAAAACAGTATTAAATGAATTTACAGTGGTAATTCTGACTACAAGAATATAATTAGTTTGGTATCCTTTGCATTTTGTTCAACTGGACAAAAAAATTATCTTTTACACATACAACATGTGCCATGTAGAATAGCTCTGAACTAACAATCACCAAAATGGCTTTTAAAATGGTCCTTCTCTGTCTGTAGAATAAGAAGCAGTGCTACAGGACTCATAAAGTTCATTCATATATATATATATATATATAATCTTTTTTGTTTTTAAATTGTATTTAACTGACATGGAATCTCAGGCCCAGCACATGTAACTATCTGACTCCATTTGCCCATGGGCACCAATGATACTCTGAGCAGCATTATAGATAAATAAGAGACCTTAAGTTTATGCAAATATAAGTTTGAGCTGTCCAAATTACAAACTTTCCATGGGCCAGACTGGCTTTCAACCCAAAATTTTGCATATGATATCCAACACAAATTCACCCCCCACCCCCCCAAAAAAGCAGGCCTTTTCCTCAATGCTACCCTCACCTGTATATAGTAAATACTATATGAACTCTATTGCTGTCTGAACAGCAAACCTGGTCCACGGATCTTGTCTCACAGGTTGTTCTCTGTGTGCACTATCCAGAAATACAGGACTGGTGTGCAAACATCTGTCCCTTGAACACAACAGGAAAGGCCTGCCTTGCTGGGCTTACACAGTTTTTACTGTGATAAACTGTGCTACACAGTAGCTTAATTGTTATGCATCATGGACACGCAGTAGCCCTGCATTTGGGAGCCTGCCTTTGTCTCGTGTTTGTCACTGCAGGCTGACCAGTCAAGCAACCGACACACTGTATGGGTGGCAACACGTAAGCTACAAAGCATATATGCTTGAATATGGTATATACAGTCAAACCGGGGATGCAAACATTGTTCAAAAAAAAAAAAAAAAAGCAATCAGGACAAACTGCATCACAAGCAGAGTCAAAAGTTAAGCTTTTAATTTTTTTTTGGAACAGAGCTTTTCAACATTTAAAAAAGTACTTTACCAACAAATATACATACTTTATCACAGTTATAAATCATACTACATCTATGGTAGTACATAAAACTCTGAAGACCGCCCTTTTGTGAGAGACCACGAATATCTTTTGAAGACGTTTCCCTTTCATGAAATATAGAGTTCAGTTCCCTAATAAATTTACCTGTACTTTAGGACCACCTGCTATGTGTGACCATTTTTCACTGGTAGTAGAGGCAGTCTTAAATGGCTGGTACTAGTGTAACTGACTTTTAGTTACATTCCAGCCCTTTTTGACAGGTTTTTGGGGGGAGGGGGGAGGGGGGGTGCATTTGTGGGATGACCAAACAAATTCAGTGCTTTTGGGAAAGACACTGGGCATCGTATGAAAAAATGGAAGTCCCCATAATGGGACATTCCCAGATGATCTAGGATGGTTGACAATACATGTACTCTAAAGCCTGTCTGGAAAGAATTTTCATAAATACCATCCAAAATATTTATTTCTAAATATCTAAGCAGTGTCTCTCATTGGAAATATACATGACATGAAAACTTTACAGCAAAGTGACCCCATGGGGTCAGGCAGTCTTTCAAGAGAGGGTCAAGTCTTTCATAGGGTAGGTCACTAGAGAGAGGGACCACTGTAATAGTAAGTAAAACCACAACAGGGCTCCTGTAGGCATAATGTCCCCCACATCTCTGATTGACTCCTTCCCTGTGAATTAGGACCAAGTTTGGGATTGAGTCAACAGCTTTCCTTGCCATGGGATGGGCACTCTACCCATGGTAAGGAAAGCTGTTGACCTGGGGCATTATAATTTAATAAGTTTCATTTACAAGTGGCATTCACACTGTTTGTCCTTATTGAAATTGGTCAAAAATACTGAAGCAGACATTCTCCCCCCCTCTTCCCCCCCCCCCCACCTGCAATTCGGCCCTGCCTTTGAGGTGACCTTCTGGTGCCCAGCAGAGTGTACTATCCTCAGCACCTCAAGCCCTCAGTGATTGTCTTCACAGGCAAGTTTTGGCCAGTTTAAGGTGCAAGGGGTCAAGATATCTTGCATTGTAATTTTACATATTTGTCCAAAGTGGGCATATACACCCCTAGTGTCCAAATTTTTGTCAGACAATGTCATGGGTGTCGATCTGAGTCAGGTTTTACGGTTTAATGTACATGTACACACATGTATAATCGTGACTTGTGTGTTTTGCATCAGTGACTATACTCTGCTCAGATTTACCTCTTTAGAAGCATATAGAGCTTTCTTTGTAGCTCTTCTTTGAAGAAAACCAAAAAAGGCCACGGACTGCACAGTTAGGACCTTTTAATCCAAAATGTGTTCCCTGTGAGAAGTCTCTGCCAAGCCCTTAACCTCTCTATTACCAAATTAACCTATCTCATGTTGCTGTCAGTGTACATTAATGCACATTTCCTTGCACTTACCTCATCAGATTTGAAGCAGGCATATGAAATTCAAATAATTTCTTGTCAGACTTTGATCTTTTTTTTACTGCATGGTCATCTACACAAATGTGAAATTGGAATCAAATGTCCAGAAATGACACAGCTAGTCTCTACAAGCGGTCAACCCAATTCAGTGGTATTTCATTGAAAAAAAAAAAATGGTATACTTGAAGGCAAGCTTGTTTCAAAATGGGAGAGGAACAGATACTGAGGCAAATGACTTTTGATATTGATCCAACCAGTTTCAGTAGGAAAAGAGTTAAAAAGCATAGAACCATTCATGCAGACAACAAATTTAGCCCATGTTCTACAGGTTTACAGCCATGTGTGTATTAAAGGGGTTAAACACTAGGATTATTGATGTACAAAAATATTTACCCATGTTCTATAGACAGGGCTACTGTTTACAGTTATGAATATTAACAAGGAAATAAAGCATTTTTTCTTTTTTAATACCTCACAAAATAAGTAATTTAACCTGATAATTTGACCATCGGATGCATAGGCACTTTGCCGCCTAGGCACTTGCCAGGTTTTGACTCTAAGGAAATAAAGCAACTGCAATAAAGCTGGATATACAGCTTGCAACAATGATATACACATGTATGTACATGTAGTATGTTTTGATCTGTATGGTGCTCCTCAGGAACTGAGGAAATGGCTGCATTGTGACCTGTCTATTAAAGAAAAGGACACAAGCAAAAGATCCAGTATTTATAGCTAAGCCACTGGGCTTATCTTTTGTCAAGAAATAAAAGTTTGTTTTTTTTAATTTTCCAAGTGCAGGAAATTGTGCAGTTTGGAGAGGGGGGAGGGGCACTGTTTACAATATGAAGGAGCTTTGATAGATCTTCTTTGTCTCAAATAGTCATTTCACAGCACGTTAACATGAGAAAATTTCCTCCACTCAGTGACCAGCTCCATGTCAGGCCCTACACTTGTCACTCACACAAGTTCTGGGTCCTCCAGGCTGTTTTGTACACCTATATTGACCCTAGTTTTGCTGCACCACCTTTGCCCCCACTGGGCTGTAGTTTCTTGAAGGAATATACATGTACCTGCACAAAGAGGATCAAATTGGCTGGTGTTCTACTTTCCATATGCATGCTGTTTATAATGCCATTCAATAACTACATGCAGTATCTCCCAACCAGACAAAAGACACCGCAAAATCTTGGCGGCTGACCATGCAATTATACATAAAGCTCCTGACACCAGAAAAAAAAGCAAAAAAAAAAAAGAACTAAATTCTTACACTGATTCCAACAGTGGCCTGTAAGCTTCCACGCAGAGGAGGCATCAGTTGTGACACAGACGTGTGACAAGATGCTCCAGTACTTACTCATCACAACCATCAGCAGCACAAGTTGTGTATACACGTGTTGAGGGCTGCCAGGGAGAAAAGTAGATCCATCCTGTCACTGTTACGTGTGTCGTTTATATATTAACCCCTTTTAGTGCTATTTTTGAGACCGTCAACAGTTTTCTGTGGCACAGTTTGCGTGCACAATGTACACAAAAAAAAAAAGAAAAGATATTGACCTGGACCTGCTTTTTTTTTCTTTTTTTTTTCTCCTTTTTTTGTAACAGAGGCATGGTGGCACTTAATTGATTGAAGGGTATTTTTTTTACAAGAAATTAAAATCTGAATTACGATACTTCAGAACATGACTTTTGTTGCAATCAGCACTGACCGAGTTACAATCCTAAGCTATGCTTGGAGGCACACAGGGCCACAGTTCAGCACAAGACATGGAGTGCAATAAGC